>CANSZD010000175.1:0-95000 GCA_947648045.1 Beta corolliflora
TTTTCTTTTCATACGAAAATGTGAATTAAAAATCATGAAATTATTTAAGTTTCTGCTTAAAATGACTCGTTTTATCATGTAAGTAAAAATCAATAAATTTGTCTCATAAAAATCAAAATCGAAAAAGTTAATTAATCTTTAACTTCCACAAATTCACAAATAAACATGAATTCCAAAGTCCATTCAAGGAGATGAAGATCAAGGAGCATCATGGTGAAGATCGAGATTGAAGACTTGTATAGATCATAGATTTTGTACATTTTTGTTGTAATAATAATTTCTTTGTAAATAGTTATTACATCACTCATTAATAAAAAAAAAAACATGGAGATGTTTATGCATAATGTTCATATATAAATTCACAATTCTTTTTAATAAAATGAGCAACTAATGTCACAAATGTTGCATGTTGGACCTAATATATCATAGTATATGAATTAAATGACCCGATCTCGAATTAAGAGAAAAAATTATAAATCCTAATTAAGTTAAATTGTATGATGATCCATCTTACATTTTAAATTTGTTCTCCGTCTTCAAATGGATCAATCACATAATTTGACATAATTAGATTGGTAATTATGATCTCAGAATTGATTTTAGGCCGTTTTGATATCTGGCTTTAAATGACGAATTACGATTAGCCAAGCACTTAATCTCCAAATTTGATCTCAAATTGATCAATTTTCTCAAAATGATCGATTTTCTCAAAATGACTTAATAATCTTCAATTAAGATTATTTCTCAAAAAACCTTCAATTAGGAAGCAGAATATCTTTTCCCAAGAGACCACTTTGAAAATTATAAATGTGATCACTAATTAAGGTGGATTTATTTCAAACTCCTTGATTATGTCGCTAATTAGGGTGATTAGCTCGGAAACTCTTCATTTAATCACTAACTAGGGTGAGTATCTTAAACATTGAATAATCACTAATTAGGGGTGATTATTTCCTAACCTTCATTTTAATCGCTAATTAAGGTAATTAATTTAACCTTTCATATTTAATCACTAATTAGAGTGATTATCTTAAACAACAATAATCGTTAATTAGGGCGATTATTTTTCCGAGAAAAATTAATTCCTAATAATCCAACACTTTGGGCCGTTCGAGCTCAAAATAATCCTGCCTTTTTGATTATTATTTAATAATCCGGCCTTTTAATGCTTTATCTGGAAATATTATAATATTAAAAACTTAGGTAGCTTTGTTGAAGTTGTCAAAGTAATTTTTTTCTTTTTCTCTTTTCTTCTCTAACTTCTCCGCTTCCTTTCTCTCTTCCTCCCCTCTCATGATCACCCCCCCTCGGTATTCACCAGCGGCTCTCACCGCCCCTCTTCCACTCCTCACCAATCACCACCTACGTTTTCCTTCTTTTGCCACCACCGGGAGCTGTGACCACTCCCGCCCCCCAACTCCGCAGCCATTTGCCAACCCCCCCCTCCCCCAGGCGTACAACCCCGTATCGATCCAACCCCCTTTCCCCAGGAACAACCCTTTCCGCTACCCATGAGCAGCCCCTCCCCCGCCGCGAAACCCTCCCCCCACCCCTCATGAAACAACCCCATCCCCACCCCGCGAAAAACCTCACTTTGCGAACAACCCCTCCCCGCCCCGCAGTAACCCCGACCCTCATGAGCGACCCCTCCCCTACCCCCGGTAGAAAACCCCTCCCCACTTCGCGAAGCCCCTCTCCCTTTGCTTTTTTTTTATGCATTTTTCAAGATTCTCGGTTGTTGATGGTTAAAGATGGTGGTGAGGGGTGATGATGGTTTAAGGGCGTAGGGGGTGAGTCGGGGAAGGTGGTTTCGGGAGTGGTGGTGCTCGCGGAGTGGCTATTTGTGAGTGCATTGGTCTGCACGCGGTGGGGAGGGATTTTGTGCGGGCGTATTGTGAACGGTTGATGGTGGTGTGGGCGAAATAGGGATGGTTGGCGTTGGTGATGGTGTTGTTAGGTGTGCCTTGGTGGTGGTGTGTTGCTTTGATGGTGCCTTGGTGGTGGTGTAGGTCTTTATTTGTTTTAGTAAGTTAATTAAAATTTAAATTAATTAATTAAATGGAAACCAGTGGAACAAAGACCACGTGTGAGATTAACCCATTGTTACGGTCGTGACTTGTTTGACGAGTTAAGGTTGATATGGCAGATAAATTTAAGGGTTGGATTATTAAATAATAATCACAAGGTAAGTTATTTTGAGTGAGCTTGACCAAAGGTTGAATTATTAGAATCAATTTTTCCTTATTTTTCCTATTTAATCTCAAATTAAAATGATTATCTTCAAACATGAATAATCACTAATTAGGGTGATTACTTCTTACCTTCCTTATTAATCACTAATTAAGGTGGTTCATTAATCCTCCGTATTTAATCACCAATTAAGGTGATTATCTTAGCCGCATTTCAATCACTAATTGGAGTGGTTACCTCATTTTCAATAGATTTGTTTAATTCTAAAGGTGAGTTATTCCCAATCCATCGCCTTTTCTACCCCATGGAATTGTCCATTTAGGATGGGACATAAGATCGAACTACGATGGTTTTGATCCATGAGTGGATTCCAATCTCATAATGATTGGTACGTAGTGCAACTTCGATCCTCAAGCCTACCATATCTGAATGATATATTAGTCCTAAACAAAAATGGTTGATGTGCCTATACGTGCAAATTATGTGATTTTCTTTCTTTTTCTAATAGCCATGATTACTTTAAAATGGAACGCATTTAGTAGGAGCCCGTTCTTTAGAGCGGAAGAGGAGAGCAGTTTTAGGCGTTCGCACCTTTTAACCTAAACCCCGAGCCCTATCCCATGGTATGAAAGACCAATTTTCAAAAGCCTTATCCATGTGAAGTCATCGCGGTTTTCAATGATATTTTCTTGAAATTGATTTTGAAATGATTTATTAAATAAATCGTCCTATTCGGATATTAATAGGGTGGCGACTTCAAGTTTTCTAAAACTCGTAGTCCCGATTAGAGACTTGCGTGGGATTCGGGCCGTTAATTAAGACGAGGTTAAAATCGGATACCACGAGATACTAACTTGAGGGTATGTCGGCGACCGAACAATTGAATAGCACGCTAACAATGTGCTTGTATCTTGCTCATTTGGGTAATAGTGCGTGTCATACGCTTCCCGCTAGGCTTTCCCGACTTGTGAGAAGAATGAGAAACTCACTGGAATAGCGAGGACTCTACTTGTGCAACGTCGTCGGATATTCCCAAAAGTTTACTTAATGTAAAGTTGGATCCTTGAAGGTAACGTGAACAAAAACCGTGAAATTCAAAAGTCGAGATTGCTTCGGCGATGGAAGCCTCGGGATGAGCCTTATTACACACATGGGATTTTAATGAGCCAAGATATCTTTCAACAAAATACATCCACCTAAACATCCCTTTGGTCCTCGGAAGCTTTGTTTGGGTTGGCCAGATAGATAACTAAATGGCCATCCTGATAAAGAAACTAGGTGGAAATATCATCTCAGGTGGTACGTAATGACAAGTATTTGTTTTTCAAGTTGTTTAAAGGTCATGCATGCGTACGTTCTTAGTTCTTACTCCGTACTTCTCTAAAATAGCCACGTAAATCGGATAAAACTCCTACTACATCCTTTGAGAGAAGCCCTCGTATTGCGATAAGAAGGATTTGTTGCATTAGAATATGACGATCATGGCTTTTAGCCCTATCGGCTTAGCTTGTTGAAGGTTTATCCATCGAAATGTTTCCGGCATAACCATTTGGAACTTTAATTCCATGAAGTATTTCTACATAAAACTTGCTTTTCATTTCTAGACATTATTGCTATAGCCGGTGCGAATCACCACTGATCCGAATTTTTCTTCTGCGGGTGAAGTTTCCCCCGTATACCTAATTCTTTCGAATCATGGCGAGCTTTCAGTTATCTTTAGACTTTCCTTCTATGTTCAATAATGTATTAATCACATTATCGCACACATTTTCTATGTGCATAACATCTAAGTTGTGTCAAATTAAGTGGGCCTTCCAGTAAGGCAATGACCACAAAGGACTCCTTTTCTTCCAAGTATTCGAACTACGGAAATTCGAAATCTCCTCATTTGGTGCGGCTAACTCCTTTTTCCTCATTCGATCCATGGGTCTTTGCTCTTAATTCTTCCTCTCCATTAAAAGCTTCCTTGTTGAGTCGAAATGCATGGTCCAAATCTAACCAGCGGCGATGAGCCCGAAAAGCAATACTTGTGACCATTTGTTAGCCACTTGGAAGCAGTGTCAATGTTACAGCAAGGACACGCCTTTGCCCCATATACACTCCAACCGAGCATTCCGTTATATGCTGGAAAGTCGCGTTTTCCATAATAGCCCGGCACACATATTGAAATTTTCATCTTTAGAAGCATCATAAGTCTTACTCCCAATATTCCAAGCTCACAGCAACTCCTCGATAAATTGCATATATACATCAATTTTGTTTCCCGAGGACTAGTTGAATGGAAATTAGTGTCGAAAGGATAAGAGAAGCTTTTTAAACATAACCATGGGAGCGGATTATACGGCACTAAAACTATACGCCAACAACTATGAGTAGAGCTCATCATCCCAAAGGGATTGAAACCCTCACTAACAAGTCCAAACCTATCATTACGACTCTGCTTTTCTCAGTCGGGATACCTACTATATATGAAAGTTCTTCCAAGCTTCTAAATCGGTCGGATCCTTAGTAATACCTCTTTGTCCTCTTTATGTTCATAATCATGCCACCGCATGAGGGCGGTGTGCTAGACATAAACAATCTCTTAAGCCCTAGGTTTTAAAGGAAAATAGCGTATACTTTCGCGGGAGTTCCTTTTCTTGCTTTAGATCTGTTGAAGTAGTATGCTCGCTTACTCTTTCCACCCCCAGAAGCACCCTGGCCCGAAACAATTATCATCATTAGCCTTATCCTTCCAATAAGGCGGCAATGATTTGGGCATGAATGTGTATTTTAACTAACATAGCAGGCAGAACAACGAGTGATCTTTTAGCCATTGCAAATGACTTGGGTAAATTTGCACACTATTAGGAATTGCGAGTTGACAAAATCCAGTAGGTCGTTAAAAGACTTATTAGTCCATTTGTTAGTATAACTTGATATGAAAAGAAGTACTAAAAAGTGACAACTAAGTTAATTCACATTATGGCCATAACTACGTATCGACATCATTGAGAAGCATATAGAAATCTTGGGCTTCTTTATTTTGACCATGAGTCCGTTGAATTCGACATTCTACCAAACCCAGGTTTGGATCATCACCTCTATGACCATATGCGTCATGCACAGCTATTGCATATGCGTATACGACAACATCTCGTCTTCTACCATAGGTTTGGAAGGACAAAGAACTGGATCCACTCTTTCACCATGAAAAATCCACATAGTGTAATTATGCATCATTCCCGAAATGAAGTAAGTGGAAATTTACATCATGGACTCAAAAGCTTGTTATTAACGCACTTCATACAAGGACACCTAAGTTTACCATCGCATGTTAAAGTCTTAATAGCATAACTTCGTAAACCCTTCAACCCCTAGTCGATATTGTCTTTGCATTTATTGGCGAAGTCAAATTTTCTTTAGTGGCCTCAAATCCATAGATCGACTAAAAAACGGAAAAAAAAAGGCATTCACTATTATAACACAAATATTTATGATTAATAATGGGTTACATATAACTATACACGATAAATTATCTCCTAAGAACTTACACACTAATAGATTTCGGACAAGTTTGCAAATGAATGAAACTTCACATAGATAATAGGTGCTGCCATAGTTCAAAAAGCGACCGCCATAAGTCAGAGGTTAAAATATCCAGTCAAGTCTATATCTACAATTTTAAGTCAACAACGTATCTAGCAAGTTCTAGCATTGGTCTAGATTTTTGTGACTTGCTACACCCAAGTAATACATTAGTGAGTTGTTGTTGGGGCAAACTAGTTATTATAGATCTTAAAGGAAACATCAAATGTATATTATTATATGCTGGGACTCAGTAGTATTACTTTTATGTGCGGCTCTATGTCTTTTGGTCGATATAAAAATATCTTATAGTAAGAGGTTTACTTCATTAATCATATTCATAATATATAATGTAACAGAAACTGGCTGAATTTACAAATAAAGGAACGTAAATATACCTCAAGAAAGAAAGGGTTATTCCCCCCTTCTAATTCTATTCCAATTTATTATCCCTTGTCTTGTATCAAATTTTATATTATTGATGAGAAAGCTTACTCTTGTTATGTGAGTAAATAAAAAAATATACCTTTGTATGTCCACTTGCAAGATGCAAAGTCCAATTGCTATTACTATTCTAGTTCATAATCAACAAAACTACAAATTTTATCTTCTTATGCCTAGTTTTAATCTCATATAGTATTTTCTTACCCATTGCTATTACTATTTATCATTGTATATTTATAAAACGAACAACTGAAAAATAGATAATCATTTGAATGGACAATATTTTGATTTGTCAATTAATAGATAAAAAATAGTCACAAGAAGTTTAATTGGTAATCACTTTATTTAAGAATGTCTAGACTTCCCAACATTGGAACAGAATTGAGGACTTTAGATAGAAAATTGGTTAGACAAGGTTTTGTACCATGCAAAACGAGTTTCTCTAGAGGGAGATGCCAACCATTTTATTCCTTGCCCGGTTTAAATATGATAAGAACCATTTTTTTTCCCTGATTTACACGATAAAGTGATATATTACTCTCTGTAATTTTAGATAAGTATACTCCTTAAAGCATATAACCTATATTAAGCTACCAAACATGCATGATTAACTCCATATGTTTTGTGATTTTGACAGTCCATTTCGTGCTTTAGAAGGCTAGAAGCACAACACATGCATATGATGTATTCTAAAATATCTCACTTCCTCAACCACCACCTCCCATAAGGATGAGGATAAAGCACAGTGATCAGTCATCACATGATCTTTCTAAAGTTTGGTCAAAAGATTGGAATTTGCAAGTAGAAAAAAGTGAATTACACATTACCAACTTTGGATAACACCAACTCAAAACCAATATATACCGATATTTTTTTGCTCGTTAAATATAATGTAGTCATAGATTGTTTTGGGACAAAGTAACCAGTTAATGTTTCCCCTGCCCATGGTTCTTATATATTTATCTTCAAACAATAATCCATATAGCTCCCTCAAAAAAAAAATCCATATAACAACCAATTATCTTCCCTGCCCCTGCCTTTGGTTCTTATATGATACAATCACGCACAATTATCTTCAACCATCTTATATATTTAGTTCCATACATCAACCAATCAAACAATAATCCAATCAAAGTTTGAATTTCTGAAGTAACTTTTGATAATACAAACCAATCAAAGTTTGAATTTCCGAATTTAAGAAGATTTCTTTTTGCAGCAATAATTCGAAATTGACTAAAAGTCACAGGGAAAGAAATACCTCGCAAGATTCACTCATAATTCCAATTCACTGAAATTCGTACCAGCAACAAATATCCATAAAATGAATTGCAATTGAGTAAGATTCTGTGTTTAAAAAATACCTACCTTAGAGCAACGAAAATTCAAGGAACCTGGATCGGGATTGGAGTCGTTCCAATTTCGCAGAGTGAATTATCCCAACTTGCTCGAGTGAATTTCGAGAGAATTCAATGTTGCTGAAAGGGAAGGAGTTCGAGGTTACTGTGCTGATAGAGTGAATTAGGGCTTTAGGTTTTTTCTTTAAAGTTTAGCCTACTCGCTTTAGTGGTGGGAGTTTTGAAATTTTTTTATTTTTATGCGCGACTTTTTGTTCACAAAAATTGGAAACCGGCAACACTTAGTTAAAAGCGATCCAACTTGTTCCATTAATTCTTGGAGTCAACACTTTTTTAACAAGTGTTGCTATTTAAGTGCTCCTAAAGGCCAATTCCCTACTAGTGGGATGTGGTGGCTCGGGCTTTTAAAATCAAGCTTGATGAATTAATATGCGATCTCACCGTGAGACAACACTTTGGAAAGACACTCGTGTATATATAAATAGATACTATGCTACCTAACTATGTAAATACATATTAGAAGCAAACGTAATAACTAAGACTCCAATCTTTTTTAAATCTTATGGCATTACATGTAACACCCCGACAATTCTCAATTTATAAAGTATCCTTTTCCCACAAAACATAGAAAATCACCAAGGTATTATCGCCCGTGTGATAACGTATCGACTTACTCGTAATTCCTGCAAACAAAATAAATAAAGTACTTGAAATCATTAATTAAACTTAAAAAATAATTTAATGTCTAAGAACCATAGTGTTCTCAAACTAAGTCAACCATAAAGTCAACTCCAAAATCAAACCAAACATAAAAGGTAAAACCATTGAAACATAAGTAAACCAAAAATATAAAGAGTATTAAAAAGAGGCCAAAACACGTGCTCTCCAAACTTGCCTCCCAAAATCCCACCGATGCATCATCTTCAAACCTGAATGGTCGATGCTATATTGATCCCGGAAGACCCGCTGCCAAATGGGGCATGGGCAGATCACTAAGCGCACAACCATGATCGACACGTAAAAGCACGTGAATCGGCAAAGCCGAGTACATACATAATAAATAAAACACGTAACCTAACATGATACTAATAAACATTAAATCATGGATAAATAGTAACATAATAAAATATCGAATCACTAGATTGAACTTCACTCCACAAAACCAACAAATTATTTTATTAATAAATTTGAATAGTCAATAGGATAGAGGTTGCTAACCAAACATTGTCTTCAATTTTAGAAGACGAAGATGGGCGCGACTCCGTACTCCCACGACCAACGATATCGAAGTACTAATTAAATAAAAAAAGGACACGTGATCATCCCACCCCCAAGGAGTTATGGGCTACCACCACGTACTCTAACTCATACTAGTCCAATACTCAGACGTGCACAAGTCTAAAGTCCTTATTGCTATTCACTTTAAGTATTAATATTTTATTGGATATTTGGACTCACAACAATAAGACAACCAACACAAATAACATGAATACACAAGACTTAATTTTATCTTAGGATTAAATACCGTGATCATACAACTCCATTGACCTAGAATTAATCCCATTTATTTATGGGTTTTTCTACGGTATACCCTTGTATTTCTTCCATTTCTACATTGTACCTCCAACCCTTTAAAAAATTACACACGGCACTCCTCAGGTTTACCTTATTTAATGCCACGAGCCCTACCACTCGATTATATGTTATTAATTTCGTTTAATTTTTATAATTTATTGGAACTAATTTAACTTATACATAGTTTAACGCTTGGAGTGAATATTCACAAATTAGATTAGTTCCATTGTATTATAAAAAATTAGACAAAAATTAATGACGTATAATCAGGCTTGGTAGGGCCGCTGTACATTAAAAAAGGTAAGTTTAAGGGTAGCGTGGGAATTTTAAAAGGTCGGGGTATAAATGGTAAATTGAAAAAATACAAGGGCATAACGTAAAAATCCTTTATTTATTGACTAAGATCAATAACCAACCAACCTTTATTTGTTGACTTAAATCAACAACCAACCAACCTATCAATAGGTAAATATCCAACTTTACTAAACAAGGCCCACGATCCTCTGTAAAGTAAATAATATAATAAATTCAAGGGAACAACATGATACATTTCATGATCCATTTCATGATCCAAGAAGCAATACATTTATTAATCCCCTCATACAAATTAATAAATTAAACGTTCCCAACCCACATGCTTGCATCAATCATCCACACAAACATGTAATACTTCATAATAAGCAACATGTTTCACATGACAAGATAAAACATGCAAATCCACTTAAATATAAGACACATATGAACTATAAATAGTTTCCTACACATTATACTATATCATTCCTAACCTTAGGACATGATAATAGCCTAAAAACACATAGGCATGTATGTTCCTTGTGTAAACAATACGGGAGGCCACTTTCACAATTTAGAACTCACTGAAGGTGAAATCTCCTCCTACCAAATAATAAAATTTCCACTATAAGTACACCAATAAAAATTTCAGCAAGGTATAACTTCTTTAAAACTCTTTTAAACTTACTTTAAAATAGTTCTAAAGATTAAGGTACTCATTTTTCATAAACTATAATATAGTACTATAGTTTTCACTCTTAAAAACACTAAAAATCCATGCTTACATGCTTAAAAACCTAATTTAAGCATATATATTAAATCTGAAATTTAGTTACTTCACCAAACTAATTATATAATCTGAAATTAATATTAAAATAGCTAAAGATATAAACTTTAAACTATAATTCAATAAACCAATACTTAAAACATGAAAACAATTAACATCATAAATAATAATAAGAAAATAGAGGAAGTAAATCAAAAGAAGGGAGAGGAACAAGGGCGGCCGAGAAGGAGGGGGCGCCGGTTGGCTGCGGTGCCGGACGTCGGAGGTGGCGGCGACCGGAGGTGGCGGCAGCCGAGAGAAAAGAGAGAGAGAAAGGAAACCGGGTGAGAGAGAGAGAGAGAGAGAGAGAAGAGAGAGAGGGCCGTGTGTGAGAGAGAGAAAATTAGGGTCTAGGGGTTGCTTGTTTAATGAGAGGCAAAATTTGTGAGGGAGTTGTGTATTTATAGGTTTCCATTAAAGTCCAAAGGCTAATGGACTTGTTTGTTTAGTTTAATGAAAGATGAAGACATGAAAAGCTAATAAAGGTTTTGAGCTCCTATAACCCAATATTAAATTCATTTGTACAACTATTCAACTTATTTAAATTAATTGTTGACTCTCAAAGTCCATCTTAAAAATAATTTAAATACTTTGACTATTTAAACATTAAATGATCATTGACTTTAAAATAGTTAATACTCAAGAATTTAATTATTTAAATACTAAAAATACTTATAAATATATTTTAAATATATTTATAAAATTCATAAAAATTGTGGAGAATTGAATATTTTAAGTCCATTTTTAAAGCCCAATTGAATATTTATTGTTTTAATAAATATTTTCATAAAAGTTTTTAGTATCTTTAGAACATAAATCAGATTTTCAACCCGTAAAATTAAAATAAAAAAAAACAAATATCCGGAATATGCACCGGAAAGCGGCATGTTGCGCTCGGCGCGCCACGTGCGCCCAATTCATTGGCCATATTGCGTCATGTGGCGCCAATAAGCGCCTGACACGTGTACTTGTGACTCACACAGAGTCCTGCGCCTGGCGCAAGTCCTGTGTGAGACGCAAGATAATTTTTTATCTTTTCGAAAATGCGTTTCCACGTGTAGGTTTCTAACTGGGCGGACCACGTCAGGCGCGCCAATCTGCGCCTGACACGTGTCCTTGCGTCTGCCACATAGGCCTGCGCCTGGCGCAGGGCTTGCGTGGAGCGCACATTTTTGTTTGCCTATAAATACGGGCTGATTTCCCGAATCGGATACGACTTTCGAATTATTAATTTTACGCACACACGAACTTACGAATACTTCCGAAATACACTTCGACTCTCAAAATACTCAAACACTCAAACACTTTCAATCTTCAAATCATTTCCGTTCCCGATCATACTATATTCCCTGGTTCCAAGATTGCTTCGCCCGAAGGTCGTTACGCTCTCCGATCTAAAACGCATAGGTATAATCCTGAGGATCCTTGAATAATTATATTTTATTTTATTGAAGTTACTAACATTTTCTTGTCATGAGGTTTATTTTTATTTAATAATCGCGTCTCTTTTAAAATTCTAAACTCTTTTCCTTTTATTTTTGTATATAATATTCATGTTATTATTTTCCTGCTTTTTTTTATCACCCACATGTTATTATTGCTAAATAAGACCTAAGGAACTGTTCTAATTAATTTAGATAAATTGGACAACTTTGTTAGGAACCTTGTAATATGTTTGCATAATAACTTGTCATTAAATAATTAGTCTTTTTGTGTGTTTTCCGAACCAACCTAGATTAATTATTTTTTGGGTGCTTAAAACGTTATTTGATTATTCTTTTGCATAAAATCAGAACGAATTGGTATTTAGTAGAGGCCAGCAATGGGCAATATAGTTCCTGACTATATTGTACTCTCATCCCCGAACTCAATTTTTGGTTCCTGACCATCTATGGAGTCATGATGGGGAAATCTACATTGGATAAGTCCCTAAGATGTCCCTTCCATTTCAATATCCAATTAGGTTTATGATTCTTCCTCTAACGAATTGTTGGCGACTTCAAAACATATTTTTAATAAAACCTTAGCAATGGGATAGGTAAATAAATGCGCTCACACCGCGTGTAGGCATTAAAGGAATTCAAAATCCATGCCTACAATTTGGCGACTCCACTGGGGAGCTGAGGATTTAAAAAAATAATTAATTTTTTTAAATGAGTGGGTGAAACTTGAAAAATACGATTCATTCTTATTTTTATGCCTTAGAATAATATACAGTTTTGCATATGCATGGCTACTGTTCAGCCACCATAAGGACAATCTACCTTGCCTCATTATAGAGATGGCCAACAGTGCGGGCCAATCCAGCCCATCCAGCCCAGCCCGCCTCTTGGGCCGTGTGGGCTGAGCCCACGAAAAGTCTGGTCCATCCCAGCTCGAACCGTGAAATTGGTGGGTGGGCCAGATTTTTTGAGCCCAACCCACGAAAGCCCGCTACTAAAACCGCCCAGCCCGGTCCACGAAATCGGTCCAGTCCGGCCCATGAACCGGACCAGCCCAGCCCAAGTAATTATTCAACCAAATTGTGTATATTTTAATCAAATTGTATATAATTTTAATCAAATTTCATATATTATAATTCAATCAAATTCAAAAATAATGAAATTATTCATTAATATTAATAATTGTATATATTTTAATTAATTTTAAAGGTTTTATGTAACAATAATAAATGATTCTAATGATTAAATAATTCTGAAAAAAAAAATTCTCATGACGGCCCGCCAGCCCAGTAGGCCCATGAACCGCCAAAACCGCTGTTCGAACCGCGAAAACCGGTAACAGACCGGTGTGGGCCAAGATTTTTCAGCCCGTGGACCAGCCCGCCCAAACCGTGAATTTCACGGTCCGGTCCTGGGCCGTGAAATCTCAGCCCGGCCCACTAGGGCCCATGAACCAGCCCACCCAGCCCGCATCAGTGGCCATCTCTACCTCATTATTAGCACATGTTCTATGTGCGAGGTCACCCTCGGGGGTTTGCGCTTTGTCCTTGCAAAAAGCTTCCTGAGCGATAGTGTTGGATCTTAGTCATAAGCAAACCTACCCAACCATGGCATTGTTCTCTTATTCCTGACTTGAGACTGGAGTGCGTCTTACACGTGGCCACCTCTTTAAGCAGGGGTACGAAGCGTGGGATCAATCTCTTAGTCATGGACCCTTTCAGCCTTAACCTAAACCTAACCAATAGTTGAATGTAGAACTGGACTTTAGGTTGAGAACTTTTGCATCCATGTTACTTGACATTTATGTGTGATTGTAATTTTTGCCTGCTCATCTTTTATTAACATGTTGATATGTATTGTGCCTAAAAAATAATGCAAATCGCGTGTTAAAACTATCGTCGTTTTCGCCCGAACATTCGTCAATTTTACCAGTATGCATGCCGTAGAGCATTGCGCCAAAAACATTAAGTTGCTCCTGGCGCAACGCTCCTGCGCCAGACGCAAAGCTCGCTTGCCGCGCACATCTGTTGTGTGACACACAGTCTTTTCGTCCCATGCAATTTGGTCTTTTGACCTCTGTTCGCGTCAACTCTTTGCGTCAATTAGTGCGTCTTAAACTTAGTGCGTCCTAAACTGTCGATATAATTAGTGCGTCGGTCTTCGCGTCCTGAAATTATACTAAATTTATCAAAACATCACCTAAACTGTCACGAAAACAAGGGTGGGATCAGCACACTAGATGCATGGGGATGCACCTGACGCGGTGGTCGTGCGCCAGACGCACCACACTGCGCCACACGCAGAGTTGCTACGTGACGTATTGTTGTGCATCTCTCGTTTTCCGTCACTTTAGGCAATGTGGTGATCAATTCCGTGTAATATTCTTGCATTTGAGTCATTGACTATTCAGAACATCTCGTGTCAAACTTCACCTAAATAAAAAAAGAGGATCTTTGTTTTCTTTTAGAGTTCTATCATCATTAGGTCTCATCTAGGTGCGTGGTTATGTTTTGGTATAATCCATTGAAGTCCATGCATAATAGGAGTTTAAAACTATTAGAATTCTGTCAATCTTAGGAGTCTAAATCCATTAGAATTCCATCCATTTTAGGAGTCTAGGTCCACTAGAGTTTCATTATCTTTAGAAGTCTAGTTCCACTAAAATCTCAGGCATATTAGGAGTCTAGCGTCCTTAAAGATTCACCAAGTCTAAAGTTCTAACGTCATTAGAAGTCTATCAAGTTTAGGTTTACGAGGTCATTAGAATTTCATATCCATTAGGACCGCGTTCATACTAGAGTCCCGCTGCATTGCATAGTCCATCATTCATACACCTCATGCATAACTTGAGTTATTAAGGCATTTAAGAGTCTCATTGCATCCATGCTCTCCATTTCATTTCATGCATTCCGCATTTAGTACTCCCGAACTACAAGCGATTTGATTCCCTTTTTGGGGATATGTAGGCAGCGTTTACAGGTTCGAATGCATAGATTGAGTCATGCATACATGCATTAGGACTAGGTGCATCCAAAAAAAATATATCATTCATTTAGGATATGCTATTTTGTTCCTTGGAGCTCATCTTTTTTAAAACAAGCACACATTCTTCCATCCCATTCCTTTCTCTCCACCATCACTCCATTTCTAATTCCTCGATTGGTGATCCATTCTTTGGAAAGATACAATATGTCAAAAACACTTCAAGAACAAATAGATGAATTAATGGGAATAATGGTAGATCTAGTAGCACGTGTCGTTAGACTAGAGGCATGCTACCCTGTTAGTCAAGAGAATCGTAATGCAAATTACAAGACACCAGA
Organism: Beta corolliflora; assembly: GCA_947648045.1. NCBI lineage: Eukaryota > Viridiplantae > Streptophyta > Magnoliopsida > Caryophyllales > Amaranthaceae > Beta > Beta corolliflora. The sequence goes on from CANSZD010000175.1 coordinate 15,014, forward strand.
TAGTTTCGGTACAATGGTAGCTGACCCACAAAGGATTAATGATGTAACAACCCATAATTTTGCTCCTAGTTTTTCGCAAAAGTGTTCTCTAAAACTATTATTTTCTCTAAATTAATTATTTTTACTTTATAATTTTGGGAGCCGAATTATTATTTTTATTTTTATGGCGTGTTAATGTGTTTATTATATTTATATTTATATTTATAATATAATTTATTAGAATTATTTTCATTATTAAGTATTTTCAAAGTTTAGGCGCGATTTAGGAAGTAATCGTTTTATCGCGTAGCGGGCTTTTGAGGCATGGATCATTGTTGAATTGGGCCGAATTTTTTTTGTTGGTTGTGGGCTTGGACAGCCGGCCAAGTGAAGGAAAAAGGAGGGCCTCATTTTATTTTCTTTCTTTTCTTTTTATTTTCTTGTGACTCTTTGATGCCTTGTAACTTCCATAACCCCCCTAATGATTCTTCATAATTAAACCTCCTTAAAACCAACCATCATCACTTCAATTTCTGATTAAAAATCAGAAACTCCTTGCTGCCATTTTCGGCCATCATCATCTTTCTCATTCTCTCAAAAATTTTCATTTCTACTTCTAGTTAATTGTTCGTGAATTGTTCTTGTTGCCTTTTTCTTATACTTGGTGCTTGGAATTTGAAGAAGAAGAGGATCACACGCCTATTTTGGGATTTTCCAGAAGTTTTCAGCTCGCCTCCGACGATCCAGGTAACTAGTTGTTATCTTAGAACCATAGCGATTAGGGTATTATTCGGTTTTAGTTTATTGCGCTAGGAATTAATTAAAATACTTTTTGAGTGAGATTATTGACGAAATTTAACATGGACATACTTGATGCATGATATGTGTATACTGTGTAGAGGAAAATAATTTTCGTATTGTTTTTGGTATTTATTTGATTTAATTGGTGTTTTGTGCGTTTTTGGCTAAATTGCATAAAGATTAATAAACGGATGCTAAAATTGCTGAAGTTATTTTTCTTAGATCATGTTATATGCGTAGTATGTATTCCATGCTTTAGAATAATTTTTTACTACTGTGTTCTGGTTTATTTAATTTGTATGTCTGTTTTTGCAATTTCGTTTCTGTCAGTATATAAATTATAAAAATTGTTTCTGGAGGCCGAAAAATTTATTTATTTAAATATTATATGTTTCCGTGAGTTTTTACATGTTATCTAAATTTTTAGTAAATTTTTTGCGTCTTTTTATATTTTTAATTATTATATTGGCTTTATTGAGTAATCTGTATATGAACTGTTAAAAATACTTTTGGAGTCCGAAAATTATAAATAAAAATTTTACCATGTCCGTAGAGCCATTAGGGTCGTATAATAATTTTAATATGATTTTACTGCTCGAAATTATTAGTTTAATAATTATTATGGTGTTTTTGTTGTGAAATTAAGGATATACTTTTAAATTATTTGAGGGCTTGTTAATCAGAAATAATTCATAATTAATTATATTCTGGGTTTCTGATTTTCAGTAGTATGCAGTATGTATCATTGGGTAACCATATGTTTATGTTTGATTTATGAAAGAAAATGATTAATTGTTACTACCCTTTTATTGAATAAGATTTAGAATTAATTGGTGATGTATTTTTGATTGAGGTGTGGTTGCTGTAAAAATTAGTATAATATCATGATGATGTTTAGTGATGTTCAAGTGTTTATTGTGGGAGGTATCTGTTGAGAAATTGCAAGTAATTTAGTTTGAGGATTTATGAAGAACTGTTTTGATGAACTGTGGGTATAAGGCCGGGTGGCATCCCTTTTGATGAATATTTTAAATGAATGATACTTGGATTATATGCATGATTTTATTTTGAGATAAGAATATCCGGTGGGATAGATGTAGTCCCCGGTGAAGAACATGCCAACCACCTAGTTTGCGAACTAGGAGTACACCTGGGTTAATTGTTGTCGTCCGAGAGGTCGGGGAGTTCCGCGTGTTCTACCCTGCATTGGGAGTTTGACCATTCTTAGACACGGGCGGTGGGAACGTAAGCCCATAGGCCCCACTGGAGATTGCGATCGACAAACCTTAGGAAGTGATTTGCGAATCACGGCGTTCGATTTCGACTCAATAACTTGTTGTAGTTTTGATTTAACATTATTTATATATTCTAGAATTATCACACTCATTATATCTTGTTTACTTATTTTTGATGATCACTTGTTTTACCTATGAGCTTTATGATTTTTTATGTGCATGCTATTGATGTAATGATTGCATGATTTTCCTTTCTTAATAATCTACTTCTGAATTGTGCTTTGATTGCTATTGTTCGGGAGAGCTGCTAGTTACTCCCCCCGACTATGGAATTATTTAATATATCCTTGCGAGATGGAAATGATTGCTAGGCGGTGATTGCTTGGGCTAGCAGAGTGAGAGTTTGTAGTGAGAAGAAGCTCTTAGATCTTGTTTTTGGTAGATGAAATCTATGTTGACCATAGGGAGACTTACTTTTGGATAGCTTTCAAGGACATTTAGTTTGTCTCAGTTTTATCGGGAGACTTGCATGTCTCATAGTATTTGGTTTTGATAATATGATACAATCTGGGATATTTCTTTTATTTTAGAACTATGATGTTTCCCTCGGATATTACTTTTCTTATGAAGTTATGAAAATTCGATTTGAGGATTATCTTTAAATATTGTTTTAGAGTAGCATAACCGTCCCGACGTTATTTCCGCTAACGTCTTTTAGTATTTCTTAATTAGACTTTGTTAGTATCTTAGTAGTAGAAGGACGGGGTGTTACAGTTGGTATCAGAGCAAAGTTACCCGAGACCCTTACTTAGTCACTAAGAAACTCCCGGGAAATGTGTAGTTGAAGTAACTAGGATCATTAGAATCTTAGGCTTCAAGAAAAGTAGTGGTGAGAGGGTCACTTGGGTAGGAAACCACGGGAAATTATTTTTCTTACTCTGATGTGATAAGTTGTTATTTACAACTAATAATGTGTTAAATAATGAATGTTTGATTTGTGGTTGTAGAATGCCGCCCCGAGGTATGACTAGTGCTAGAAAGGAAGCTACCCGAAAAAGGCGCCAAGTTCTTGAGAACGCTATCATAGCCATGGCTAATCGGTCTTCTGCTCCTCCTAGTGGGCAATCTGTCTTTGATCGGTTTGACCGTCACCGTCCGCCTACTTTTGACGGGACTTCTGATCCTGTTGTGCTAGAAGGGTGGATAAGGGAGATGGAGAAGGCTGTTTCTTCGCCTCTTGGTTGCCTTTTCTTTGAAATGGTGCCTATTGGTACCTACTATCGAAGATGGAAGGCGATAGCGGTGGAGTCTTGTTCGTGCAAGTTGCATGGCTACAGGGATTTGGATGGGATGAGTTTCGTGTTAAGGTGAAGGAGAGGTTTTATCCGATGAGCTCCGTTGGCGAAGCGGGGAAGAGTTCTTAACTCTGTCTCGGGGTACTACGAGTGTGCGGAGTACAGCGATAAGTTCACCGAGCTGTCTCGGTTTGCTACCACGGTTGTACCTGCGAAGGCGAGCGTGTGAAAAGGTACATCAAGAAAATGGATCCTAGGGTGAGGACCCATGTCCGGAGTTCGGGTGCTTCGACTTTCCGGGGAGCTTATGAGATAGCTACGAGTATTCACGCCTCTTTGAAAGAGGAGGTTTTTGCTAAGGGCTCTTTGCTAAGAAGCTCTGCTGCTACCTATGTTCGGTTCTAGGCCAAGAAGCCGAGGTATGAGCCGTCCGGTCGAGGGGGTTATCAACGGGGTTACGGATCCGGTTATCGTCCGAGTTTTGATCCAGAGCAAGTGTCGAATCCGTGGTAAGGTTGCTCATCGGGGAAGAATTGTGATGGATCGGCTGTTGTTTGTTTCTATTGCAAGGAGGTGGGGCACAAGTCTTTCCAGTGTTCTAAGAATCCTAGAGCTCCGTCTTTTTTGTTTGGGTCCTGCTAGCCGGTTAGTTCTTGCTCCTCCGAAGAACAGGATTTATGTGATGACAAGTGAGGCCGATGTCCATCCCGATGTCATCACTGGTACTTTTCTTGTAAATAATACCCCTGCTTTTGTTACGTTTCGATCTTGGTGCTACGGTGTCTTTTGTTGCTAGTTCCTTCGTTCGAAAAGCTAATCTTTCCTCTAGATCTCCTGTTAAGTCCCTAATATCTCTTAAGTGCGGTGAGAATTATCCCTGTCATTTCGAGTTTAAGGGCGTGCCTGTCAGCATTCTGGGTTCTGAGTTGCCAGCTGATCTTAAGGAGTTTCCTATGTCAGAGTTTGATGTGATCCTTGGAATGGACTGGTTATCGAAGTATCATGCCTGCATTCAGTGCCGTGATCAGAAGGTGGTGCTCAGAGATTCTAAGGGAAAAAGGATTTCTTATTCTGGTGTTGTAGTGAAGAAGGGTGTTAAGTGGGTTTCCGCTCCGAGAATGCGGAAGATGCGTCAAAAGGTGATGTGGTATACCTTTGCATGGTGAAGGATTTGTCATCGAAGATCGGCTCGAGAGTATTCGGTAGTTCGGGATTATCTGATGTGTTTCTGAAGAGTTGCCGGGTATTCCTCCTGAAAGAGATGTGGAGTTCGGCATTGATTTGGTACAGGTCTTGCTCCTATATCGAAGGCTCCGTATAGAATGGCGCCGTCCCGAATTGCAAGAGTTGAAGACTCAATTGCAAGAGGCGATAGATAAGGGCTTCATAAGGCCTAGTGTGTCTCCATGGGGTGCTCCTGTTCTGTTTGTCAAGAAGAAAGACGGGAGTATACGTCTGTGCATCGATTACCGTGAGTTGAATAAGGTAACGATCAAGAATAAATATCCGTTGCCTCGCATTGAAGATCTCTTTGATCAGTTAAAAGGTGCTGGTGTATTTTCCAAGATCGATCTGAGATCCGGATATCATCAAATTCCCGTGAAGAAGGAGGATATTCGAAGGCGCTTTCCGCACCGGTATGGGCACTATGAATTTGAAGTGATGCCTTTTGGTCTCCACAAATGCTCCTGCGATTTTCATGGATCAAATGAATCGCTCTTTCCACAGTACTTGGATACTTGTGTGGTCGTGTTTATCGATGATATTCTCGTTTACTCTAAGGATGAGAAGGAGCATGAGAAGCATTTGAGGCTGGTGTTGGATGTTTTACGCGCAAGCAAAAGTGGTTCGCAAAAGGCTGTCTAAGTGCGAGTTCTGGCTGAAGGAAGTTGCTTTTCTAGGGCATGTAATCGGCAAAGGAAGGAGTTAAGGTGGATCCCGCTAAGATCGAGGTTTGTTGTCGAGTGGGAGAGTCCTAAGAATGTGTCGAGATTCGGAGTTTTAAGGTTGGCACTGGTTATTATAGGAGGTTCGTTCAAAATTTCTCCAAGATAGCTCAACCTCGACTCGCTTGATGCGTAAGGAAGCTGCAAGTTCGTCGGTGCGAGGATTGTGAAGGGGCATTTTCGAAGTTGAAAGAGAGTTTGACCTCTGCTCCTGTTCTTACCTTGCCATCCGAGGGCGTTGGGTATGAAGTGTTCGTGATGCATCGAAGAATGGTGCGGGTTGTGTCTTGATGCGCAAGGGAAAGTAATAGCCTATGGTTCGAGGCGGCCGAAGGTGCATGAGAGGAATTACCCGACCCATGATCCGGAGTTAGCGGGCTGTGGTGTTTGCACTAAAGATATGGCGACACTATGCGTATGGTGTTCCGTGTAAAGTGTATACCGACCACAAGAGCCAAAGTACATCTTCACTCGGCGTGATCTTAATATGAGGCGAGAGAAGGTGGCTTGAATTGATCAAGGATTATGATCGACCCTGGATTACCAAGAGGGTAAGGCGAATAAAGTAGCGGATGCTTCGAGTCAAGAGTAAGCATTCATTAAATGTTGCTATGGTGGTGCCTCGTGAGTGTGTGTGAAGAGTTTCGCAAGCTTGATATCGAGGTTGTTCCTCGGGGTTGTGTGCTGCCGTTGTTGGGTTCCATGAGTGCCGAACCTGAGTTGTTCAGGGGAGTTAAGAAGCGAAGCAAAAAGGTGATCCGGAAGCTAGAGAAGATCCGTGAAGCAAAGATGCAAGGTCGTGCAGAGAATTTTGAGATCTCGTGCGATGATAGCTTGAGGTTTATGGGGCGTTGGTGTGTGCCCAATGATGGTGAGCTTAAGAGAAAGATTCTCGAAGAAGCTCATAGTACTCCTTATTCGTTCATCCCTGGGGGTGACAAGCTTTATAAGGATTTCAAGGCTAATTTTGGTGGCTTGGTATGAAGAGAGAGATCGAGTTCGTAGCTAGGTGTTTGGTCCGTCGGAAGGTGAAAATTGAGCATCGGAGGCCCGGTGGTTTGTTGCAACCTTTGCTATTCCTGCTTGGAAGTTCGACTCGATCTCGATGGATTTCGTGATGGGTTTGCCTAGAGCTGCTGGTGGATTGAATCTTTGTGTGGGTAATTGTGGATCGGTTGACCAAAGTGGCTCGTTTTATTGCGATGAAGAACACTTGGTCTATGGAAGAGTTAGTTTGAAGCTTATGCTAATGAGATCATTCGTCTTCATGGGGTTCCCAAAGACATCGTCTCCGACCGTGATCCGCGATTCCTATCCCATTTACGGATTGCTTTGCAAGAGGCTTTTGGTTCGAAGTTGAAGCTTGAGTACTTGCATTTCATGCGGCTACCGATGGTCGGGCCGAGAGAACTATTCGAACCTTGGAAGATATGCTTCGTGCTTGTGCCTTGGAATTTCAAACGGTCTTGGGTCAAGTCTCTTAGCTTGGTGGAGTTCTCTTATAACAACAATTATCAAGCTAGTATCCAAATGGCTCAGTATGAGGCTCTCTATGGAAGGAAGTGTCGTAGTCCTACTTGGAGCGACATCAGTGACTCATTGATTTTGGGCCCGGAGTTAATTCGGGATCTGATTGAGCGGGTGAGTAATTGCGAAGATGAAGGGTTTCGCTCAAGATAGGCGAAATCGTATGCTAATTTTGCGTCGGAAACCTATTTCTTTTGAGGTGGAGGATAAGGTGCTTTTGAAGGTTTCTCCTATGAAGGGAGTGATGCGGTTTGGTCAAAAGGGCAAGTTGAGTCCGAAGTACGTAGGTCCCTTATGAGATTCTTGAAAGGATCGGGAGGTCGCGTATCGTTTGGCTTTGCCTGAGTCGTCGAAGGTTCATGATGTGTTTCATGTGTCACGATTGCTTGCGAGTATCGTAGTGATCCTTCGCATGTGATCCCTGTCGAGTCGGTATCAGTTGAGCCAATTTGACTTTTGAAGAGCGACTTGTTCGTATATTGGACCGTCGAACCGTGCTCTTAGAAGGAAGGTGATTCCCTTGGTTAAAGTACTTTGGAGAAGTCAAAAGTACGAAGAAGCTACTTGGGAAACCGAAGAGTCAATGCGCCGAAATACCTGGAACTATTCGTTTCAGGTACTATTTGTGTTCTTGTCTTGTTTGTGTGTTTTCGAAGTTTCGAGGACGAAACTTTATTTAAGGAGGGGAGATTGTAACAACCCATAATTTTGCTCCTAGTTTTTCTAAAAGTTTTCTCTAAAACTATTATTTTCTCTAAATTAATTATTTTTATTTTATAATTTTGGGAGCCGAATTATTATTTTTATTTTTATGGCGTGTTAATGTGTTTATTATATTTATATTTATAATATAATTTATTAGAATTATTTTCATTATTAAGTATTTTCAAGTTTAGGCGCGATTTAGGAAGTAATCGTTTTATCGCGTAGCGGGCTTTTGAAGCATGGATCATTGTTGAATTGGGCTGAAATTTTTTTGTTGGGGTTGTGGGCTTGGACAGCCGGCCAAGTGAAGGGAAAAAGGAGGGCCTCATTTTTATTTTCTTTCTTTTCTTTTATTTTTCTTGTGACTCTTTGATGCCTTGTAACTCTCCATAACCCCCTAATGATTCTTCACAATTAAACCTCCTTAAAACGAACCCTTCATCACTTCAATTTCTGATTAAAAATCAGAAACTCCTTTGTACTGCCATTTTCGGCCATCCTCATCTTTCTCATTCTCTCAAAAATTTTCATTTTCTACTTCTTGTTAATTGTTCGTGAATTGTTCTTGTTGCCTTTTTCTTATACTTGGTGCTTGGAATTTGAAGAAGAAGAGGATCACACGCCTATTTTGGGATTTTCCAGATGTTTTCAGCTCGCCTCCGACGATCCGGGTAACTAGTTGTTATCTTAGAACCATAGCGATTAGGTATTATTCTAATTTTAGTTTATTGCGCTAGGAATTATTTAAAATACTTTTTGAGTGATATTATTGATGAAATATAACATGAACATACTTGATGCATGCTATGTGTATACTGTATAGAGGAAATTAATTTTCGTATTGTTTTTCGTATTTATTTGATTTAATTGGTGTTTTGTGTGTTTTTGGCTAAATTGCATAAAGATTAATAAACGGATGCTAAAATTGCTGAAGTTATTTTTTTATTAGATCATGTTATATGCGTAGTATGTATTCCATGCTTTAGAATAATTTTTGCCTACTGCGTTCTGGTTTATTTAATTTGTATGTCTGTTTTGCAATTTCGTTTCTGTCAGTATATAAATTATAAAAATTGTTTATGGAGGCCGAAAAATTAATTTCTTTAAATATTATGTGTTTCCGTGAGTTTTTACATGTTATGTAAAATTTTGGTAATTTTTGGGCGTCTGTTTATATTTTTAATTATTATTTTGGCTTTATTGAGTAATCTGTATATGAACTGTTAAAAATACTTTTTGAGTCAGAAAATTATAAATAAACATTTTTCCATGTCAGTAGAGCAATTAGGGTCGTATAATAATTTTTGTGTGATTTTACTGCTCGCAATTATTAGTTTAATAATTATTATGGTGTTTTTGTTGTGAAATTAAGGGATATACTTTTAAATTATTTGAGGGCTTGTTAATCTGAAATAATTCATAATTTATTATATTCTGGGTTGCTGATTTTCAGTAGTATGCAGTATGTATCATTGGATAACCATATGTTTATGTTTGATTTATGAAAGAAAATGATTAATTGTTACTACCCTTTTATTGAATAAGATTTAGAATTAATTGGTGATGTATTTTTTGATCGAGGTGTGGGTTCCGTAAAAATTAGTATAATATCAGTGATGATGTTTAGTGATGTTCAAGTGTTTATTGTGGGAGGTATCTGTTGAAAATTCGTAAATAATTTTGTTTGAGGATTTATGAAGAACTCGTTTTGATGAACTGTGGGTATAAGGCCGGGTGGCATCCTTTTTGATGAATATTTTAAATGAATGATACTTGGATTATATGCATGATTTTATTTTGAGATAAGAATATCCGGTGGGATAGATGTAGTCCCCGGTGAAGAACATGCCAACCACCTAGTTCACGAACTGGGGGGTACACCCGGGGGTCAATTGTTGTCGTCCGAGAGGCCGTGGAGTTCTGCGCGTTCTACCCCTGCACGGAGTTTCGGCCATTCTTAGACACAGGCGCGGGGGGAACGAAGTCTGTAGATCGACCCCGAGATTGCGATCTCGACAAACCTTAGGAAGTGATTTGCGAATCACCGGCGTCTCGGCTTGCTCGACTCAATAACTCGTTGTAGTTTCGATTTATCATTATTTATATATTCTAGAATTGTTTCACTCACTATATCTTGCTTACTTATTTTTGATGATCACTTGTTTTACCCCATGAGCTTGATGATTTTTTGGTGTGGCATGCTATTGATGTAATGATTGCATGATTTTCCTTCTTAATAATCTACTTCGAACGTCGTGCTTTCGATTGCTATTGTTCTCGGGAACCCGGTAGTTACTCCCCACCGACCGTGGAATTCTTTAATATATATCCTTGCGTATGGAAATGACTGCTAGACTTGTGACCGCTGGGGCTAGAAAGAGTGAGGGTCAGTAAGGTGAGAAGAAGCTCCCGGTTCCGTTTTGGTGCATGAATTCTATGTCGACCATGTGGAGACTTACTTTTGGATAGCTTTCAAGGACACCTAGTTTTGTCTCGCCTTTATTTGGAGACTTGCATGTCTCATAGTTTTTTTTGATTGATGACAAGGAAGTACCGTGGATGTTTCTTTTACTCTAGAAATAATATGCTTTCTTTGATATTAATTTTCTTTTTGAAGCTATGAAACTTGGTTTGAAAGAATTATCTTTAATTATTGTTTTAGAGTAGCATAACCGTCCCGACGTTATTTTCGCTAACGCCTTTTTAAAGTATTTTTGGATTAGATATTGTTAGTACCTTAGTAGTAGGGCGGACTACAGGTGTTACGTACTCTACGCTGAAAATGGATTCCAAAGCAAAACAAAGTGTGTATGAGTGGTTAATAGTGCTTTTGGCCTTCTTATAAAAGAGTGTTCCATAAGTACTTCCCTATTTTCATGAGTCCATTCACCAAATTGTTGAAGATGGGAGATATCGAATGGGCAGCAACAAGACCTTTTTGAGAATGCTTAGTCTTCCTCTTTTGCCATGTTCCTATGCTGTTACTTTGATGATTGCGAGTCCTCCATTTTATTGGAAATGTTTTTATCTTGCGTGAATATCCTAGTTTGACGGCAAAGTTTTTCGAAGAAAGGGGAATGAACCGATGCAAGTTCAAGGTCCAAAAAGAAAAGCCCATGAATTTTATGCGGAATTGTGGAATTTGATAAGTGCATACTTATATTTAAGCAACAGCCATAATTGGCTCAATTTGGTTTCATTTCGGTAAATTTCTAATAGGTCCATCAATAAGTTCACATTCGAAACTTACGAAGGAAAAGTGGTCAAGAATTTAATTTGGACACGCTTTAGGCCGAATTCACGAAGTTGCATTACATGGGATGCTCACTAAAGTCCCAGATGAGTCGCCATTAAAGTCGGGACGTGCTTAGCTCTTTAGTCTGCGTTTCTAGCCGCTAACTTGATGGTGGATTTGAAATTGGCGTGCATCAACATTTCCAAAAGAGCCCAAGTTCCTCATATGGGTTTCAAGCATGGTTGTAAAGAAAGCCCAAGTTCTCGTTTTAGGTTTCTATTTAGTTTCACTTTATTTTTGTTGTTATTTTGGGGCCGTAATAAAACCATAAGATTACTCGGGAAAGTAAAAACCTAATATGTTGGTGCTTGTGTTTGGCTGCTATGCTAGGGCTTGTGATTAGGGCAAGAAATTAGGGTTAATTGTGTTGATTATTACCTCATGTAACATCTCATTAAATGAGCACAGAAAAGAGGTACGTTTTAAGTGAGTTTGTAACTTCTTTGTGGCCGTTTCAATCATGGACGGTTTCAGGGGTTTTCGCTTCCGTTTGCTGCTCCTCTACGGTATGAGATGGCGTGGTATGAGAAGTTCAAATTTTTATAGATTTGATAAAAAAACCTTTGTGTTTTTATAGTTTTACTTTGAGTTGGTCTCGGAAGCATTGGCTAACCCTTATTACTTTGAGTGAGCCTCGAGTGATAAGCCTAGGAGACTGAGTGAGTTCTATCTCTGTGCCTAGAATCCCCAAACATTGAGTGTGTTCTTGTGTTTTGGTTCTATCCTCGTTTCGACCGACTTGAGATCAATTGTGAGGGTTCTTGTTCCCTAAGTTTAGAATCATCATCCAATCTTGGAAGGTGTTTTAGACTTATACCTTCTGGTATCACAAACTTTGGTTGAAAGATCTTCGAAGAAAAGACGCACTTTTGGAGAAAGAAAACAAACTCGATGGAATTCAAACAAGCTACGACTTTGAAGAACGATGTAACCTACAAAGAGTCCAAATTTGGTGTTTCATTTTTCAATCTAGATATCTTTTCGTCTAGAATACTCAAAAGTATTTTCAGATTTTTGCAGAATTTTATAGATAGGCAACCGGCCACGTTTTGACTGCGTCCCGAATCGGAGGAAAGGACAAGCATATTTCTAAACGAAGATTTCTCCTTCGTCTCGAAGATTTTAAGGAGTTTCTATTTTTGGACCGCTTATTTTTTACTTTAATTTTCATAATTTGTGCTTCCTGAGAGTCTCAAGGCCATCTTCACGCTTTCATTTTTATTGTTCAAAATAGCGGGCAAATATCACCCTCAGCGCTTGTAATAACTCTAGCAAAAATCTAGTGGAAATCATGGCGGATGGTGAACTGGGGGTTAAGATGCCGCAAATAATAACACAAAAACTTGAAAATTTAGAGAAGAAAACCGTAAGAACATGAGGCCACTAGATTACAACAAATTAAATGGACACTAAGTGGGAGGAAATTTTCTTTGAAACTCGGGAATGGCCGAGGGTGCAAGATGTTCAAAATGCCATGGTTATGGGCATACATACCATACATGTCCAAATAAATTTAGGGTTTCCTTGGAAGAATAAGAGCTCATGAAAAAGAAGTTAGAAAGGTTAAATTGCTTCCCTACCCCCAAAGTTGTCAAAAGAAAAGGAGAAAAGCAATCATATTGTAATTTGTAATAAAAATGAGAAGATAGTGGAAAAGAATGGGGAGGAACTACTTTGGTTGTGAGGGCCAAAGAGCATCCTCCGTACTACTTGTAATGACCTCCATCTTCTTTGAATGAATTGTTAGAAGAGTACAAAGAAGGGATTCTAATGACATTCCCAAAATTCTCTCTCATGTAAGAGGACATTGAGCATGGCGTGACTTTCTTGGTTTGCCCAACAAGGCAGCTAATAGATGTGCCTTGGAAGTGAGTAACAAGCTTAACAACAAAGTGCATGAATTGGGTGGTACCTTAGTCATTAAAAAAATAGACTTATGGAAAGATTACCGTGAAAAAAGATCTCAAGAGGGGGATACGTTGAAAATGGATTGCAAAGCAAAACAGTGTGTATGAGTGGTTAATAGTGCTTTCGGCCTTCTTTTATAAGAGGTTCTATAAGTACTTCACTATTTTCATGAGTCCATTCACCAAATTATTGAAGATGGGAGATATCGAATGGGGGTGATGCAACAAGACCTTTTGAGAATGTTAAGTTTCCTCTTTTGCCATGTTCCTATGTTGTTACTTTGATGAGTGTGAGTCCTCCATTTTATTTGAGGATGGTGGATTGAAAGTGGCGTGCATCCAACATTTGCGAACCCAAGTTATGTATGGCTTTCAAGCATGGTTGTAAGAAAGCCCAATTTTGTTTGGGTGTCAATTTAGTTTGTCTTTGTTTTTAATGTTATTTTTGGGTTGTGATAAAACCATGAGATTACTCATAAAGTAAACTCATATTAGGCTTGTGTTTTTGCTATTAGGCTTGTGATTAGGCAGAGAAATTAGGGTTAATTAGGCGATTATTACCTCTTATAAGCATTTCATTAAATGAGCATGAAAAGAGGCATGTTTTAAGGGGAGTTTGTAACTTCTTTGTAGTTGTTCAATCATGGACGGTTTCAAGGGGTTTTGGCTTCCTTTTGCTTGCTCCATTTCTATTTAAGGAGAGCATATGGTATGAGAAGTTCATCTTCGTGATTTGATAAAAAAACCTTTGTGTTTAGTGTTTTTTTACTTTGAGTTTGTCTCAAGTATTGGCGAACCCTTATTACTTTGAGTGAGTCTTGAGTGATAAGCCTAGGGGAGATTGAGTGAGTCTTATCTACGGCCTAGAACCCCCAAAACATTGAGTGTGTTCTTGTGTTTTGGTACTATCCGTGGTTTCGTCGACTTTGAGATCAATTGTGAGTGTTACGGTTCCCTAAGTTTAGAATCATCATCCAATCCTTTGGAAGGTGTTTTTAGACTTATATCATTGGGTATGGAGCTTTAGGTTTGAAAGATTCGAAGAAAAGATGCACTTTTGTAGAAGAAAACAAGGACTGGGAATTCAAACAAGTTTTGATCGACTTTGAACGATTTCTCGGCCTACAAGAGTCCAAATTTGGTGTTTATTTTTTTGAATCTGGATATCTTTTTGTCTAGAATACTCACAAATGTTTTCAAATTTTTGTGAATTTTTTAGATATTAAAGCGGGCAAGTTTTTTTGGGTCAAGCGTTAGAATCGGAGGAAATCGGCACAATGGATTTCAAACGATGATTTCTTCTTCGTCCGAGAAGATTTTAAGGAGTTTCATTTTTGAATACGCTTATTTGTTACTGAATTTTCATAATTTGTAAGCCTATGAGAATCTCAAGGGCCATTCACGGTTTCATTTTGTTGTTCAAAATAGCGGCATATTCACTCTTCTATTTGTAATAACCTAGCAAAATCAAGTGGAAATCATGGCGGATGGTGAACTTGCTAGGATCTTTGCAAATTATAACACAAAAACTTGAAAATTTAGAGAAGAAAACAAGAAGAACGTGAGGCCACTAGAGAACAACAAAGCACTAAAATGGACACTAAGTGGGAGGAAATTTTTTTTGAAACTTGAATGGTTGAGGGTGCAAGATGTTCAAAATGCCATGGTTATGGGCATACATACCATACATGTCCAAATAAATTTCGAGTATCCTTGGATGAATATGAGCTCATGAAAAAGAAGTTAGAAAGGTTAAAATTGCTTCCCCTTACCCCCCAAAGTTATCGAAAAGAAAAGGAGAAAAACAACTATCTTGTAATTTGTAATAAAAATGAGAAGATAGTGGAAAGAATGGGGGAGGGACTACTTTAAGTTGTGATAGCATCATGGTACTACTTATAATGACTCATCTCTGCCTTTGAATGAGTTGTTTGAAGAGTACAAAGAAGGGATTTCCAATGACATGCCCAAAATTCTCTCTCCTGTAAGAGACATTGAGCATGGCGTTGACTTTCTTGATTTGCCCAACAAGGCAACCAATAGATGTGCCTCGGAAGTGAGTAACAAGCTTGACGACAAAGTGCATGAATTGGGTGGTACCTTAGTCTTTTAAAAATAGACTTAAGGAAAGATTACCGTCAAAAGATCTCAAGAGGGGGCTACGTTGAAAATGGATACCAAAGCAATACAAAGTGTGTATGAGTGGTTAATAGTGCTTTTGGCCTTCTTTATAAGAGTTTCCATAAGTACTTCACTATTTTCATGAGTCCATTCACCAAATTGTTGAAGATGGGAGATATCGAATGGGGGTGATGCAACAAGACCTTTTGAGAATGTCGAGTTCCTCTTTTGCCATGTTCCTATCCCGGTTACTTTGATGAGTGTGAGTCCTCCATTTTATTTGAGTTGCTTATCGCTTTGCTTGGATGATCTGAGTTTGAGGGCAAACATTTTCAAAGAAGGGAGGAATGAACAGATGCAAGTCCATGGTCCAAAAGAAAAGCCCATGAATTTTATGAGGAATTAGAATTATCGGTGTTCATACTTTTATTTATAATCGTGATAATTCGTTCAATTTGGCTCATTTATTGGACTTTAATAGGTACATCAATTAGTTCACATTCGAACTTACGGAAAAAGTGGTCAAACACTTAATTTGGACACGTTTTAGGCCGGAATTCAAGTGTTCCATTACATGGGATGTCGATTAAAGTTCCAAGGAGCCGCTTAAGGTTGGACGTGTTTGCTTCTTTAGTCGGTGTTTCTACTTGCTTAACTTGGATGGTGGATTGAAAGTGGCGTGCATCAACATTTGAAGAGCCCCGAAGTTATGTATGGCTTTCAAGCATGGTTGTAAAGAAAGCCCAAGTTTTGTTTGGGGTGTAAATTTAGTTTTGTCTTTGTTTTTAATGTTATTTTTTGGGTTGTGATAAAACCATGAGATTACTCATAAAGTAAACTCATATTAGGCTTGTGTTTTCTTGCTATTAGGCTTGTGATTAGGCAGCAAATTAGGGGTTAATTGTGCGGATTATTACCTCTTGTACCGGCTCATTAAATGAGCATGAAAAGAGGCATGTTTTAAGGAGTTTGTAACTTCTTTGTAGTTGTTCAATCATGGACGGTTTCAAGGGGTTTTGGCTTCCTTTTGCTGCTCCATTTCTCTATTTAAGGAGAGCATATGGTATGAGAAGTTCATCTTCGTGATTTGATAAAAAAACCTTTGTGTTTAGTGTTTTTACTTTGAGTTTGTCTCAAGTATTGGCGGACCCTTATTACTTTGAGTGAGTCTTGAGTGATAAGCCTAGGGGAGATTGAGTGAGTCTTATCTCTGGCCTAGAATCCCAAAACATTGAGTGTGTTCTTGTGTTTTGGTGCTATCCGTGGTTTACTGACTTTGAGATCAATTGTGAGTGTTCCGGTTCCCTAAGTTTAGAATCATCATCCAATCCTTTGGAAGGTGTTTTTAGACTTATATCATTGAGTATGAGAGCTTTAGTTGAAAGATTCGAAGAAAAGATGCACTTTTGTAGAAGAAAACAAGCGCTGGAATTCAAAGCAGTTTTTGGTCGACTTTGAAGAACGATTTCTCGGCCTACAAAGTCCAAATTTGGTGTTTATTTTTTGAATGCGGATATCTTTTGTCTAGAATACTCACAAATGTTTTCAAATTTTTGTGAATTTTTTAGATATTAAAGCCGGGCAAGTTTTTTGGATCGCGTTAGAATCGGAGGAAATCGGCACACAGTGGATTTCAAACGATGATTTCTTCTTCGTCAGAAGATTTTAAGGAGTTTCATTTTTGAATCCGTTTATTTGTTACTGAATTTTCATAATTTGTAAGCCTATGAGAATCTCAAGGCCATTCACGGTTTCTTTGTTGTTCAAAATAGCTAGCATATTCACTCTTCTATTTGTAATAACCTAGCAAAATCAAGTGGAAATCATGGCGGATGGTGAACTTGCTAGGATGCTGCAAATTATAACACAAAAACTTGAAAATTTAGAAGAAAACAGGAAGAACGTGAGGCCACTAGAGAACAACAAAGCACTAAAATGGACACTAAGTGGGAGGAAATTTTCTTTGAAACTTGAATGGTTGAGGGTGCAAGATGTTCAAATGCCATGGTTATGGGCATACATACCATACATGTCCAAATAAATTTCGAGTATCCTTGGATGAATATGAGCTCATGAAAAAGAAGTTGGGAAGGTTAAATTGCTTCCCCTACCCCGAAGTTGCTGAAAAGAAAAGGAGAAAAGCAACTATCTTGTAATTTGTAATAAAAATGAGAAGATAGTGGAAAAGAATGGGAGGGACTACTTTGGTTGTGATAGCATCATGGTACTACTTGTAATGACTCATCTCCTTTGAATGAGTTGTTTGAAGAGTACAAAGAAGGGATTTCCAATGACATGCCCAAAATTCTCTCTCCTGTAAGAGACATTGAGCATGGCGTTGACTTTCTTGATTTGCCCAACAAGGCAGCCAATAGATGTGCCTCGGAAGTGAGTAACAAGCTTGACAACAAAGTGCATGAATTGGGTGGTACCTTAGTCTTTTAAAAAATAGACTTAAGGAAAGATTACGAGTCAAAAAGATCTCAAAGGGGCTACGTTGAAAATGGATACCAAAGCAATACAAAGTGTGTATGAGTGGTTAATAGTGCTTTTGGCCTTCTTTTATAAGAGTTTCCATAAGTACTTCACTATTTTCATGAGTCCATTCACCAAATTGTTGAAGATGGGAGATATCGAATGGGGTGATGCAACAAGACCTTTTGAGAATGTCGGTTCCTTCTTTTGCCATGTTCCTATCGTTGGTTACTTTGATGAGTGTGAGTCCTCCATTTTATTTGAGCTGCTTATCGCTTTGCTTGGATGATCCTAGTTTGAGGGCAAACATTTTCAAAGAAGGGAGGAATGAGCAGATGCAAGTCCATGGTCCAAAGAAAAGCCCATGAATTTTTATGAGGAATTAGAATTATCGGTGTTCATACTTTTATTTATAACAGCGATAATTGTTCAATTTAGCTCATTTCGTGGACTTTAATAGGTCCATCAATTAGTTCACATTCTCGAACTTACGGAAAAGTGGTCAAACACTTAATTTGGACACGTTTTAGGCCGAATTCAAGTGTTCATTACATGGGATGTCGATTAAAGTTCCCAGGAGCCGGTCGCTTAAGGTTGGACGTGTTTAGCTTCTTTAGTCGGTGTTTCTACTTGCTTAACTTGGATGGTGGATTGAAAGTGGCGTGCATCAACATTTGAAGAGCCCAAGTTATGTATGGCTTTCAAGCATGGTTGTAAAAGAAAGCCCGAGTTTTGTTGGGTGTCAATTTGGTTTGTCTTTGTTTTTAATGTTATTTTTGGGTTGTGATAAAACCATGAGATTACTCATAAAAAGTAAACTCATATTAGGCTTGTGTTTTGCTTGCTATTAGGCTTGTGATTAGGCAGCAAATTAGGGTTAATTGTCTTGATTATTACCTCTTGTAACGATTCATTAAATGAAGCATGAAAAGAGGCATGTTTTAAGGAGTTTGTAACTTCTTTGTAGTTGTTCAATCATGGACAGTTTTAAGGGTTTTGGCTTCCTTTTGCTGCTCCATTTCTCTATTTAAGGAGAGCATATGGTATGAGAAGTTCATCTTCGTGATTTGATAAAAAAACCTTTGTGTTTAGTGTTTTTACTTTGAGTTTGTCTCAAGTATTGGCGAACCCTTATTACTTTGAGTGAGTCTTGAGTGATAAGCCTAGGGGAGATTGAGTGAGTCTTATCTCTGGCCTAGAACCCCAAAACATTGAGTGTGTTCTTGTGTTTTGGTACTATCCGTGGTTTCAGTGACTTTGAGATCAATTGTGAGTGTTACGGTTCCCCTAAGTTTAGAATCATCATCCAATCCTTTGGAAGGTGTTTTTAGACTTATATCATTGGGTATGAGAGCTTTGGGTGAAAGATTCGAAGAAAAGATGCACTTTTGTAGAAGAAAACAAAGCTCTTTGGAATTGAAACAGTTTTGATCAACTTTGAAGAACGATTTCTCAGCCCTACAAGAGTCCAAATTTGGTGTTAATTTTTTGAATACTGGATATCTTTTTGTCTAGAATACTCACAAATGTTTTCGGATTTTTGTGAATTTTTTAGATATTAAGCGGGGCAAGTTTTTTGGATTGCGTTAGAATCGGAGGAAATCGGCACAGTGGATTTCAAACGATGATTTCTTCTTCGTCGAGAAGATTTTAGGGAGTTTCATTTTTTGAATACGCTTATTTGTTACTTGAATTTTCATAATTTGTAAGCCTATGAGAATCTCAAGGCCATTCACAGTTTCATTTGTTGTTCAAAATAGCGGCATATTCACTCTTCTATTTGTAATAACCTAGCAAAATCAAGTGGAAATCATGGCGGATGGTGAACTTGCTAGGATGCTGCAAATTATAACACAAAAACTTGAAAATTTAGAGAAGAAAACGAAGAACGTGAGGCCACTAGAGAACAACAAAGCACTAAAATGGACACTAAGTGGGAGGAAATTTTCTTTGAAACTTGAATGGTTGAGGGTGCAAGATGTTCAAATGCCATGGTTATGGGCATACATACCATACATGTCCAAATAAATTTCGAGTATCCTTGGATGAATATGAGCTCATGAAAAAAGAAGTTAGAAAGGTTAAATTGCTTCCCTACCCCCAAAGTTGCTGAAAAGAAAAGGAGAAAAGCAACTATCTTGTAATTTGTAATAAAAATGAGAAGATAGTGGAAAAGAATGGGGGAGGGACTACTTTGGTTGTGATAGCATCATGGTACTACTTGTAATGACTCATCTCCTTTGAATGAGTTGTTTGAAGAGTACAAAAGAAGGGATTTCCAATGACATGCCCAAAATTCTCTCTCCCTGTAAGAGACATTGAGCATGGCGTTGACTTTCTTGATTTGCCCAACAAGGCGGCCAATAGATGTGCCTCGGAAGTGAGTAACAAGCTTGACAACAAAGTGCATGAATTGGGTGGTACCTTAGTCTTTAAAAAATAGACTTAAGGAAAGATTACCGTCAAAAAGATCTCAAGAGGGGGCTACGTTGAAAATGGATACCAAAGCAATACAAAGTGTGTATGAGTGGTTAATAGTGCTTTTGGCCTTCTTTTATAAGAGTTTCCATAAGTACTTCACTATTTTCATGAGTCCATTCACCAAATTGTTGAAGATGGGAGATATCGAATGGGGTGATGCAACAAGACCTTTTGAGAATGTCAAGTTCCTCTTTTGCCATGTTCCTATCTTGGTTACTTTGATGAGTGTGAGTCCTCCATTTTATTTGAAATCTGCTTATCGCTTTGCTTGGATGATCCTAGTTTGAGGGCAAACATTTTCAAAGAAGGGAGGAATGAACAGATGCAAGTCCATGGTCCAAAAGAAAAGCCCATGAATTTTATGAGGAATTAGAATTATCGGTGTTCATACTTTTATTTATAACAGCGATAATTCGTTCAATTTGGCTCATTTCGTGGACTTTAATAGGTCCATCAATTAGTTCACATTCCGAACTTACGAGAAAAAGTGGTCAAACACTTAATTTGGACACGTTTTAGGCCGAATTCAAGTGTTCCATTACATGGGATGTCGATTAAAGTTCCAAGGAGCTCTTTGCTAAGGTTGGACGTGTTTAGCTTCTTTAGTCGGTGTTTCTACTTGCTTAACTTGGATGGTGGATTGAAAGTGGCGTGCATCAACATTTGAAGAGCCCAAGTTATGTATGGCTTTCGAAGCATGGTTGTAAAAGAAAGCCCAAGTTACGTTTTGGGTGTCAATTTAGTTTGTCTTTGTTTTTAATGTTATTTTTGGGTTGTGATAAAACCATGAGATTACTCATAAAGTAAACTCATATTAGGCTTGTGTTTTGTTGCTATTAGGCTTGTGATTAGGCAGCAAATTAGGGTTAATTGTCTTTGATTATTACCTCTTGTAACGGCTCATTAAATGAGCATGAAAAGAGGCATGTTTTAAGGGAGTTTGTAACTTCTTTGTAGTTGTTCAATCATGGACGGTTTCAAGGGGTTTTGGCTTCCTTTTGCTGCTCCATTTCTCTATTTAAGGAGAGCATATGGTATGAGAAGTTCATCTTCGTGATTTGATAAAAAAACCTTTGTGTTTAGTGTTTTTACTTTGAGTTTGTCTCAAGTATTGGCGAACCCTTATTACTTTGAGTGAGTCTTGAGTGATAAGCCTAGGGGAGATTGAGTGAGTCTTATCTCTGGCCTAGAACCCCAAAACATTGAGTGTGTTCTTGTGTTTTGGTACTATCCGTGGTTTCGACTGACTTTGAGATCAATTGTGAGTGTTCTGGTTCCCCTAAGTTTAGAATCATCATCCAATCCTTTGGAAGGTGTTTTTAGACTTATATCATTGGGTATGAGAGCTTTGGCTGAAAGATTCGAAGAAAAGATGCACTCTTGTAGAAGAAAACAAACTGCTGGAATTCAAACAGTTTTTCAGTCGACTTTGAAGAACGATTTCTCAGCCTACAAGAGTCCAAATTTGGTGTTAATTTTTTTGAATCTGGATATCTTTTTGTCTATAATACTCACAAATGTTTTCGGATTTTTGTGAATTTTTTAGATATTAAAGCTGGGCACGTTTTTTGTTGGGTCGAGGACCGGAGGAAATCAAGACAAATGGATTTCAAATGAAGATTTCATCTTCGTCCGAGAAGATTTTAAGGAGTTTCTTTTTTTGAATCTGCTTTATTTGTTACTGAATTTTCATAATTTGTAAGCCTATGAGAATCTCAAGGCCATTCACAGTTTCATTTTGTTGTTCAAAATAGCGGCATATTCACTCTTCTATTTGTAATAACCTAGCAAAATCAAGTGGAAATCATGGCGGATGGTGAACTTGCTAGGATGCTGCAAATTATAACACAAAAACTTGAAAATTTAGAGAAGAAAAACGAGGTAAGAACGTGAGGCCACTAGAGAACAACAAAGCACTAAAATGGACACTAAGTGGGAGGAAATTTTCTTTGAAACTTGAATGGTTGAGGGTGCAAGATGTTCAAAATGCCATGGTTATGGGCATACATACCATACATGTCCAAATAAATTTCGAGTATCCTTGGATGAATATGAGCTCATGAAAAAAGAAGTTAGAAAGGTTAAATTGCTTCCCCTACCCCCCAAAGGTTCTTTGAAAAAGAAAAGGAGAAAAGCAACTATCTTGTAATTTGTAATAAAAATGAGAAGATAGTGGAAAAGAATGGGGAGGGACTACTTTGGTTGTGATAGCATCATGGTACTACTTGTAATGACTCATCTCCTTTGAATGAGTTGTTTGAAGAGTACAAAGAAGGGATTTCCAATGACATGCCCAAAATTCTCTCTCCTGTAGAGAGACATTGAGCATGGCGTTGACTTTCTTGATTTGCCCAACAAGGCAGCCAATAGATGTGCCTCGAAAGTGAGTAACAAGCTTGACAACAAAGTGCATGAATTGGGTGGTACCTTAGTCTTTTAAAAAATAGACTTAAGGAAAGATTACCAGTCAAAAAAGATCTCAAGAGGGGCTACGTTGAAGATGGATTCCAAAGCCAAACAAAGTGTGCATGAGTGGTTAATGGTGTTTTTGGCCTTCTTTTATAAGAGGTTCCATAAGTACTTCACTATTTTCATGAGTCCATTCACCAAATTATTGAAGATGGGAGATATCGAATGGGGTGATGCAACAAGACCTTTTGAGAATGTCAAGTTCCTCTTTTGCCATGTGCCTATGCTTGTTACTTTGATGAGTGTGAGTCCTCCATTTTATTTGAGCTGTTTATCTCTTTGCTTGGATGATCCTAGTTTGAGGGCAAACTTTTTCAAAGAAGGGGGAATGAACCGATGTAAATCCAAGGTCCAAAAGAAAAGCCCATGAATTTAATGAGGAATTAGAATTATCGGTGTTGATACATATATTTATAACAGCGATAATTCGTTCAATTTGGCTCATTTCGTGGACTTTAATAGGTCCATCAATAAGTTCACATTACGAACTTACGAAAAAGTGTTCAAACCCTTAATTTGGAGACGTTTTAGGCCGAATTCAAGTGTTGCATTACATGGGATGTCGATTAAAGTCCAAAGGAGCTTGCTTAAGGTTGGGACGTGTTTAGCTTCTTTAGTCGGTGTTTCTACTTGCTTAACTTGGATGGTGGATTGAAAGTGGCGTGCATCAACATTTGAAGAGCCCAAGTTATGTATGGCTTTCAAGCATGGTTGTAAAGAAAGCCCAAGTTCCGTTTGGGTGTCTATTTAGTTTCTCTTTGTTTTTGTTGTTATTTTTGGGTTGTAATAAAACCATGAGATTACACATAAATTAAACTCATATTAGGCTCGTGTTTTTCGCTGCTATTAGGCTTGTGATTAGGCAAGAAATTTGGGTTAATTGTGTTGATTATTACCTCTTGTAATAGCTCATTAAATGAGCATGAAAAGAGGCATGTTTTAAGGGAGTTTGTAACTTCTTTGTGGTTGTTCAATCATGGACGGTTTCAAGGGGTTTTGGCTTCCTTTTCTTTGCTCCATTTCTCTAATTAAGGAGAGCATATGGTAAGAGAAGTTCAACTTTGTGATTTTGATAAAAAAAAACCTTTGTGTTTATAGTTTTTACTTTGAGTTTGACTCAGTATTGGCTAACCCTTATTACTTTGGGTGTGTCATGAGTGATAATTCTAGGGGAGATTGAGTGAGTCTTCTCTCGGCCTAGAACCCCAAAACATTTAGTGTGTTCTTGTGTTTGGGTACTATCCGTGGTTTCGAGTGACTTTGAGATCAATTATGAGTGTTCTTGTTCCCCCTAAGTTTAGAATCATCATCCAATCCTTTGGAAGGTGTTTTTAGACTTATATCATTTGGTATCGAGCTTTGGTTGAAAGATTCGAAGAAAAGATCCACTTTTGTAGAAGAAAACAAAGCTATTTGGAATTGAACAGTTTTTCGGTCGATTTTGAAGAACGATTTCTCAGCCTAAAATAGTCCAAATTTGGTGTTTATTTTTTTGAATCTGGATATCTTTTTGTCTAAAATGCTCACAAATGTTTTCAGATTTTTGTGAATTTTTTAGATATTAAACTGGGCACGTTTTTTTGGACTGCGTCATAATCGGAGAAATCACAGCTGTGGATTTCAAACGAAGATTTCTCCTTCATCCGAGAAGTTTTTAGGAGTTTGTTTTTATGAATCGGCTTATTTTTTTTATTAGTTTTTATAATTTGTAAGCCTATGAGAATCGCAAGGCCATTCACAGTTTCATTTTGTTGTTCAAAATAGCGGCGATTCACTCTTGTATTTGTAATAACCTAGCAAAATCTAGTGGAAATCATGGCGGATGGTGAATTTGCTAGGATACTGCATATAATAACACAAAAACTTGAAAATTTAGAGAAGAAAATAGATGAACGTGAGGCCACTAGATTGCAACAAAGCACTAAAATGGACACTAAGTGGGAGGAAATTTTCTTTGAAACTGGAATGGTTGAGGGTGCAAGATGTTTAAAATGCCATGGTTATGGGCATACATACCATACATGTCCAAATAAATTTAGGGTTTCCTTGGAAGAATATGGGCTCATTAAAAAGAAGTTAGAAAGATTAAATTGCTTCCCTACCCCCAAAGTTCTTTGAAAAAGAAAAGGAGAAAAGCAACTATCAAGAGACATTGAGCATGGCGTTGACTTTCTTGATTTGCCCAACAAAGGCGGCCAATAGATGTGCCTCGGAAGTGAGTAACGAGCTTGACAACAAAGTGCATGAATTGGGTGGTACCTTGGTCTTTTAAAAAATAGACTTAAGGAAAGATTACCGTAAAAAAAGATCTCAAGAGGGGGCTACGTTGAAAATGGATTCCAAAGCAAAACAAAGTGTGTATGAGTGGTTAATAGTGCTTTTGGCCTTCTTTTATAAGAGGTTCCATAAGTACTTCACTATTTTCATGAGTCCATTCACCAAATTGTTGAAGATGGGAGATATCGAATGGGGTGATGCAACAAGACCTTTTGAGAATGTCAAGTTCCTCTTTTGCCATGTTCCTATGCTTGTTACTTTGATGAGTGTGAGTCCTCCATTTTATTTGAAGTTGTTTATCTCTTTGCTTGGATGATCCTAGTTTGAGGGCAAACTTTTTGAAGAAGGGGAGAATGAACCAAATATGAGGTCCAACATGATTATGCATTACTTGGATGATGGTTTGAAGGCCCGACTATGCAGCAACAATTACAAGGATACAAGCTGGAAGTGATTATTGAAGGCCCAAGTTTTGTTTGGGTTTTTATTTGCTTTTGTTATTATTTTATGCTTGTAATAAACCATGAGAGTACTCTTAAAGTAAATCTCATGATGAGGACGTGTGATTAGGCTTGTGTTAGGCATGTAATTAGGAGTTATTTAGGCTCCTTAGTTGCTGATTGTAACCCTTGTAACAACCCCTTAAATGAGGCTTTAGATGAGGCTTGATTTATGGGAGTTTGTAACTCCTTTGATGATGGAGGACCATCTTCTTCTACTCTTTCCTTAGTCAAGGACACTAAGCTCATTAACTTGGTGGTCGCTACCATCGATGAAGTTCTTAACTTCATTCCATTGACTTATGTTCATGGTGATCAAGTTGTTAACTTGGTTGCTTAGTTCGTTTGTCAAATATCCTATCTTGCTATATAGTTAACTTAGTTACATTTTAATTCATAGATTGAGTCGAGTATGTTGAAGTCATATTCAGTTTTTCATCGAGTTGTATTTCAATTCCCAAAAGCTAAGAGTCATAGTGTAGTTATGATTCTAAGTGCTAGAGTCCTAGTGTGAGCATGCCGTTTTATGCGTGTGATTTAGTTGAGTTGTAAGAGTCCTAATTCTAATAGGTCTTGTATGGAGTGGAGATATTTACGCCAAGCTTTGAAGATTCAAATGTACGTTGGTGAAGATCATGGTGTAACAACAAACAAGTTGTTGCTAGCATCAAGGCTACGTTCAAAGTGGTTGCCTACATTCTAGGATCTACTTCCTTCCTTTGTGCGTGCAATATGTGGCGTTGAGAGGCATGGCTAGCAAGGACTAAGACAAGGTCATATAGCTGAGATGTTCCACAAACCAAGGAAGTTATGTGCATGATTTGGAGACATGTTCGAAGCCTCATTCCCTTGTTCCTCCATGATCGCCGCAAATGGAGAAGTGCTTCAACCATGTTCATCCATCACTCCATGATCTAAGTAGTGCTTTAATTTGTTAATTTATTTTAATTATTAAGAAAATCTGGTTGCTACTTGATGTATTTAAGGACGAATGATATGAATGAAAATCATCGAAATTTAAACCAACACATTGGGTGAATTGAATTTGAGTTAACTTTAATTCTTGGATTGGAATTGAGTGAACTTGTCCTTTGCTTAATTAGTTTTGGCAAGCTAATTTGTGATCTTAGGAAGGTCTATACATTTAGAGTGGTGTATCTATATCTCTAAGTGTTAGATTAATCGCCCAACTTTGTGTGTTCATCCACGCATAGTTGCTTATCGTTTCTTACTTCATATGTGTTCCAACTTGTTAGTTCGAACATATATCATCTTGGTATCGAGCTGAAATTATATCCTAACCATTCCACCCACCATTAATCCGGTAAACACGACCTAAACACCATCCCCGACTAGTCCCTTAAACCGTTAACACAAAACCTTCCAAAATACTTTCTACCCTTCGAAACCTAGCCATGGAAGATGGAGATCAACCACCTCTTTGGTTGGCGTGAAACAATGAGACTTATGGAAGAATAGAGACGTGAGAGCAATGCTAGAATGGCAATACTCCAAGATCAAGTGAGACAACTCTCACTTAGACTCAATAGACAAAGAGGTGATGATGAATCGGATGGTGAGGCAAGTGACATCACTTTGCAACCTAGAAGGAACAACTTTCATCCTTCCAATGACATTAAAGTAGACATTCCGGACTATGATGGGAGATTGGATGTTGATGAATTCATAGAATGGATGAGAACAATCGAAAGAGTCTTTGATTTCAAGCAAGTACCCGAAGAGAAGAGGGTGAAGTTTGTTGCTCTCAAGTTGAGGAAATATGCTTCAACTTGGTGGGCTAGCATTTGTGGTAAAAGGGAACGAGAAGACAAGGACAAGGCGAGAACTTGGCCTAAAATGAAGAAATTGTTGAAGAAGAAGTTTCTTCCTACTTACTATGTGCAAGAGAACTTTGCACGATTTCATCATCTTCAACAAGGTTACAAATCGGTTGAGGAGTATGCTAGGGAGTTCGAAGCATATCTCATGAAATGTGAGGTGCAAGAGGATTGAGCCTCAAACCTTAGTGAGATTCTTTGGTGGTTTAGACCACAAGGTAGCTAATGTAGTTGAATTGCATCATTATTCTACATTAGAAGAACTCATACTCCTTGCCCACAAGGTAGACAAGCAACAAAATTCCAAAGGAAAATTAGAGGCCTCACGCTCCATTTCCGAATTTCCTACCTATCAAAAGCCAAACTCTACTACCCTTAATCCTACTCAACCTACCTCTTTCAAACCTCAACACTACTAATGCCTCGAACAAAGTTGGACGAAGGTGTTTTAGATGTCAAGGACTAGGCCATATAGCCTCGGATTGTCCCAAATAAGTCTTATGGAGTATGAAGCTTATGGTGGAGATTATGAAGAAGAAGAAGAAGAAGAGGATGAAATGAGAGAAGAAAGGGAGGGAGAAATGATCGGACCAGATGAAGGGGAGTGCCTTGTAGCAAGAAGAGCTTTGAGTGGAGTTATGGACAAAGATGGCATGCAACAAAGAGAGTCCATCTTTCACACTCATTGCACTATTGGAGGGAAGATTTGTACTTTGATTATAGATGGAGGAAGTTGTACGAATGTGGCTGCACAAACCATGGTTGATAAGCTAAAATTGAACACAACACCTCACCCTAGGCCCTATGTCATTCAATGGCTAAATCAAGGGAAGGGAATACAAGTCACTATGCGTGTCTTCGATAACTTTTAGCATTGGCAACACATATAAGGAGGAACTTTGGTGTGATGTCATTCCTATGGATGCATGTCATGTGCTCGTTGGAAGACCTTGGTTGTATGATAGGAGAGTTATTCATGATGGCTACAAAAACACTTACTCTTTCACTCAAAAAAAAAAAGAATCACCCTCACTCCAATACCTTCCATTCAAGACACCAAGCCTAACTCCACAAAAGAAAAGTACCACTCTCTTACCACCCTACTCCAAGCTTCTTATCATGAATATAAGCCTATTCGAGAGCTCTTGATTAATGAACCACCCGATTTAAGCAAAGACAATCCAATTCATGATCATCCCCTTCTCAATCCCCTTCTTGAAACCGCCAAGATGTTTTCCCTCAAAACATACCACACGACCTACCTCCAAAAAGAGAAATCCAACACAAAATTGATCTCATTCCTGGAGCTATGTTACCTAACAAAGCCAACTTATAGAACCAATCCTAAAGAAACCGAGGAGATTAGGAGGCAAGTGGAGGAACTTTTAGCTAAGGGCATGATAAGGGAGTCCCTTAGTCCATGTGATGTCCCCACTTTGTTGGTTCTAAAGAAGAATGGTGAATGGAGGATGTGTGTGGATAGTGGAGCCATTAACAAGATTACCATCAAATATCGCTTCCCCATTCCTAGATTGAACGATTTGTTGGATGATCTAAATGGTTCTAAGGTGTTTTCCAAGATTGATTTGCGTAGTGGTTATCACCAAATATGCATATGTGAAGGAGATGAGTGGAAGACTGACCTTCAAAACTAAAAAGGGCTTATATGAATGGCTTGTAATGCCATTTGGGTTGTCAAATGCACCAAGTACCTTTATGTGTTTGATGAATCAAACCTTGAACCCATTTCTTGGCAAATTTGTGGTGGTGTACTTTGATGACATCCTCATCTACAACGTAGGTGAAAGAGATCATGTTGATCATTTGCACCAAGTCTTTGAAGTTCTAAGAAAGGAGCGCTTGTATGGCAACCTTGAGAAGTGTAAATTCTTCTCGAGCCAAGTGGTGTTTTTGGGATTTATTGTCTCAAGTGAAGGAATCAAAGCGATGAAAAGAAGGTAGATGCAATTAAAGATTGGCCTACCCCTACCTCAATCCATGATGTTCGAAGTTTTCACGGATTGGCCTCTTTCTATAGACGGTTTGTGCAGCATTTTAGATCTATTATGACCCCTATAGTCGAACTAACCAAGCACAAAAGGTTTGAGTGGAATCAACAAGCCCAAGTTGCATTTGATGAGATCAAACGCCAACTTACCACTGCTCCTATATTGGCTCTTCCTAACTTCCAAGAAGTGTTTAAAGTGGAATGTGATGCCTCGGGTGTAGGCATTGGTGGAGTACTTTCCCAAAATGGAAGACATATCGCTTACTATAGTGAGAAACGCAATGAAGCTAAGAGGAAGTATTCAACATATGACAAGGAATTCTATGCCTTGGTACGTGCCTTAGATCATTGGAGGCACTACTTGATTGCTATGGAGTTCATTCTTCACTCGGATCATGAAGCACTCAAGTACATCCAAAGTCAACAAAAGTTGCGGCCTCGACATGCTAAATGGGTTGAGTTTCTTCAAACTTTCCACTTTCCAATCAAGCACAAGGCTGGAAAGATGAACAAGGGTGCGGATGCTCTTTCAAGAAGGTATCTACTTCTTTCTACTCTAAGTCCTAAAGTTGTCGGATTAGAGTTGCTTAAAGAGTGTTACAAGGATGATAGGGATTTTGGAGAACTATTCGAAAATGCCATAATCATGCTATCAAGGATTATTACTTGTTGAAAGGTTTTATTTTTAAAGGAAATCTCGCTATGTATTCCTCGATCTAGTGTGAGAGAATCCCCTTATTAAGGAGTTTCATGAAGGTGGATTAGCCGACCATTTTGGCATAGAGAAGACATTTGCTTTGTTAGTGAATACTTCTATTGGCCACGCATGGTTTGAGATGTGGAATTCATTATCAAGAGGTGCATTGTGTGTCAAAAGGCTAAGGGTCATTTGCTCCCTCAAGGCCTTTATCTTCCATTGCTTCGGTTCCTCAAGCTCCATGGGAGGATGTTAGCTTGAATTTTATCACTAGATTACCTAGAACTCAATGTCAAAAAGATTCAATCATGGTGGTTGTTGATAGGTTTTCCAAAATGCCACACTTTGTGGCATGTCATACAACTTATGATGATGTGATCATTGCTACTCTCAACTTCAAGGAAATTGTACGTCTACATGGAGTGCCTAAGTCCATGGTAAGTGATCGTGAGTCAAAGTTCTTAAGCCATTTTTGGCTTACTCTTCGGAAGAAGATGGGTACTAAATCGAAATTTAGTACTTCAAGTCATCTACAAACCGATGGCCAAACCGATGTCACCAATAGGACTTTGGGAACTCTTCTTCGAGCTTTAGCCACAAAGAATCCTAAGCAATGGGAAGACATGCTTCCTCATGCTGAATTTGCATACAATAGGGTTCCTAGAAAGACCACAAGCCTAAGTCCTTTCAATGTTGTCTATGGTCAAAATCCGAGCACTCCTATGGATCTAGCTCCATTTCCTACTCCACGAAGTATAGTCATGAGGCCGATATGAGAGTCAAAGAGATCAAGAAACTCCATGAATATGTGCGTGAGAAGATCACCAAGGCAAATGAAAAGGTAAAGGCACGAGTTGATAAGAAGAGAAGAGATGTTCATTTCCAACCAGGTGAGCTAGTTTGGATTCATCTTAGGAAGGAACATTTTCCTTCCAAGAGGAAGTCCAAATTACACCCTAGAGCTGATGGTCCTTTTCCTATTATTGGTAAGGTGAATGACAATGCATATCAAGTTGAGCTTAGGGAGATTATGGCGTTTCTAGCACCTTCAATGTGGTAGATTTGAGTCTCTACCATGGGGAAGATGATGAGCTTCCTAGCTTGAATGCAAGCTCCTCCAAAGAAGGGGAGGATGATGGAGGACCATCTTCTTCTACTCTTTCCTTAGTCAACGACACTAAGCTCATTAACTTGGTGGTCGCTACCATTGATGAAGTTCTTAACTTCATTCCATTGACTTATGTTCATGGTGATGAAGTTGTTTACTTGGTTGCTTAGTTCGTTTGTCAAATACCCTATCTTGCTATATAGTTAACTTAGTTACATTTTAATTCATAGATTGGGTCGAGTATGTTGAAGTCATTTTAAGTTTTTCATCGAGTTGTATTTCAATTCCCTAAAGCTAAGAGTCATAGTGTAGTTATGATTCTAAGTGCTGGAGTCCTAGTGTGAGCATGCATTTTATGCGTGTGATTTAGTTGAGTTGTAAGAGTCCTAGTTCTAATTGGTCTTGTATCGAGTGGAGATATTTACGTCAAGCTTTGAAGATTCTAATGTACGTTGGTGAAGATCATGGTGTAACAACAAATAAGTTGTTGCTAGCATCAAGGCCACGTTCAAAGTGGTCGCCTACATTCTAGGAACTACTTCCTCCTTTGTGCGTGCAATATGTGGCTGTTGAGAGGCATGGCTAGCAAGGACTAAGACAAGGCCATATAGCTGAGTTGTTCCACAAACCAAGGAAGTTATGCGTATGATTTGGAGAGATGTTCGAAGCCTCATTCCCTTGTTCCTCCATGATCGCCCGCAAACGGAGAAGTGCTTCAACCATGTTCATCCATCACTCCATGATCTAATTAGTGATTTAATTAGTTAATTTGTTTTATTTATTTTAATTATTAAGAAAATCTGGTTGCTACTTCATGTATTTAAGGACGAATGATATGAAGGAAAATCATCGAAGTTTAAACCAACACAAGCATTGTGTGAATTGAATTTGAGTGAACTTTAATTCTTGGATTGGAATTGAGTGAACTTGTCCTTTGCTTAATTAGTTTTGGCAAGCTAATTTGTGATCTTAGGAAGGTCTATACATTTAGAGTGGTGTATCTCGTATCTTTAAGTGTTAGATTAATCGCCCAACTTTTGTGTGGTCATCCACGCATAGTTGCTTATCGTTCTTACTACATATGTGTTCCAACTTGTTAGTTTGAACATATATCATTTGTGGCTGTTCAATCATGGACGGTTTTCAACGGTTTTTAGGCTTCATTTTGCTGCTCCTATATGCTATATAAGGAGTGCATATGATAGGAGAAGTTCAGCTTTGTGATTTTGATAAAAAACCTTTGTGTTTATAGTTTTTACTTTGAGTTTGTCTCAAGTATTGGCTAACCTTATTACTTTGAGTGAGTCTTGAGTGATAAGCCTAGGGGAGATTGAGTGAGTCTTATCTCTGGCCTAGAACCCCAAAACATTTAGTGTGTTCTTGTGTTTTGGTACTATCCCTTGTTTCGAGTGATTTCTTGTCAAAGTGAGTGTTCTATTGTCCCTAAGTTTAGAATCATCATCCAATCCTTTGGAAGGTGTTTTTAGACTTACATCACTTTCAAAGAGCACTAGTAGGATAATATCAAATTGTGTCGGTCACTAAGTGGAGTATTACTACGCATTGAACCGCGCCGCAAATAAGAGCGCATCAATAAGTAATTCTATTGCTGCGATTTTTAACCGCAGCAATAGATCATCCTATTGCTGTGGTTTCTTGCCAACACCGTAGCAATTGGCTTTTTTTTTAATAAAAAAAAAACACGTCTATTGCTACGGTTTTGGGAAAGATCCGCAACAATAGATATATGTATAGTAAAAAAAATATTTTTTTTACTTTACCATCAAATTTGAAAAGATAAAAATATAGGAAGAAAATGAAACACTACAAACTTTGGGATTGTGTTTGAAGCGTGTTTAGAAAATGGTTTAAGGTTGGTTAAAGAGTGTTTCTTCAACCTCCAGCTCTGATACCAAGATGTTGTAGGCTTGGAATAACACTCGAAACTCACAAAGAATAGTTTCGAACAAAACAAAACTAAGAGGAAGTAATGAACTTCGACTAAGTATTTGAGGAATAGTTTAGCTATCTTTAATCTCCTAAGGATACAGACACACCACCTTAGTTAATTAAAGTTCCTAAGATCACAAATTAGTCTAGCTAGGACTAATTAAGCATAGGCAAATCACTCTAAGTTTCCAAATCCAAGAAACAAGAACAATTCAAAGGGTCAGAGAATTAACTCGGTTTTTTAAGGCATAAACTTCAATGTCCTTTTCATTGATGATTTCAAGTGCTTAAATACATAAGTTCATGTCCTAATTTTCTGATTTAATGAATTAAAATAAAATAACCAAATAAAGCACTAAGTCTAAAATGTCGAGTCATGGCTGAATGTGACTGAACATGTCTCGATGGTTGCTTAGGACAAGGAAAGTGAGGCGTTGAGGCACCAAGCATGATCAGCACGCCTTCCCTTGAATTGTTGAACAAACTCCACTCTCTTGGCCTTCATTCAAACACGGCTAATGGAGAAGGTTGTTAGTTGTTGGCACGCCTCAACGATAGGAAGTGGTTCCTATTATTAAGCCAAATTCAACTTAACTTCCTCCAATAATAAGCAGCAATGCAACGGCTATGTACAAGAATGACTCGCACATGATTACAACGCAAACTACTCCTATTAGTACTAGGATTCCAATAAACTAATCCTACTAGTACTAGGACTCACTTTGCACACTCCTATGAATGCTAAAACTCTTGTACTTAGCTAATTCTCATTACAACTCAATGATACTTAGGAGTACAAGTTTAGGGAATTGAAATACAATTAAAAACAACAATTATCACACGAGCTAATAAAGGAAACAACAACTAAACAAAAAGGAAATGACGAGCTAACAAATCAGTTAAGAACTAGGCTAACAAGTGCCTCGAACTCACATGATTTAACCATGGACATGGACTTGAACTCCAACATAGTTTCACCTACCATAGCAATAAGGGAATGAGCCTTGTTGATGTTTAATGATGGGGCTGTGTCGCCATCACTTTCCCACCCAATGCTTACACCCTTCCTCGAAACTTACAAAGATGTGTTCCCTCAAACAATTCCCCATGGCTTACCACCAAAACGTGACATTCAACATAAAATTGACTTCATTCCAGGAGCTATGTTGCCAAATAAGCCAGCTTATAGGTCTAATCCTAAAGAGACCGAAGAGATTAGAAAGCAAGTGGAGGACTTGTTATCTAAAGGCTTAATTAGGGAGTCCTTGAGCCCATGTGCTGTCCCTACCTTGTTGGCGCCTAAGAAGAATGGCGAATGGAGAATGTGTGTGGATAGTAGGGCTATAAACAAAATCACCATCAAATATAGATTTCCTATTCCTCGCTTGAATGATTTGTTGAATGATTTAAATGGCTCTAAGTTGTTTTCTAAAATTAACTTGAGAAGTGGATATCACCAAATTCGTATATGTGAGGGTGATGAATGGAAAACAGCATTTAAAACCAAAGAAGGCTTGTATGAGTGGCTTGTTATGCCCTTTGGTTTGTCCAATGCACCTAGTACTTTCATGCGCCTAATGAATCAAACTATGAAGCCCTTTATTGGTCGTTTTGTAGTTGTTTACTTTGATGACATATTGGTGTATAGCAAGAGTGAACAAGAACATGTTAAGCATTTGCAAAATGTGTTTGAAGTATTGAGAAAGGAACGGTTGTACGGCAATCTAGAGAAATGTCATTTCTTCTCTAGTATTACTACGCATTGAACCGCGCCGTAAATAAGAGCGCATCAATAAGTAATTCTATTGCTGCGATTTTTAACCGCAGCAATAGCTCATCCTATTGCTGTGGTTTCTTCCCAACACCGCAGCAATTGGCTTTCTTTTTAATAAAAAAAAACACGTCTATTGCTACGGTTTTGGGAAAGATCCGCAACAATAGGTATATGTATAGTAAAAAAAAATTTTTTTTTACTTTACCATCAAATTTGAAAAGATAAAAATATAGGAAGAAAATGAAACACTACAAACTTGAAGTAATGATAAATAATCTCTAGATGTGCTTATACATAAACATGAAAGATAAAAAAAAAATCCAACCAATACCAAAAAAAAGAACTATAAAAGAAAAATCTAAAAAAAAAATTAAAATTGCAAAATTTCATAAAAATAATCTATCACCACCCTAAGATCAGATCTATTAAATAAAAACAAAACCTAACTAAAAAAAATTAAAAGGAAGAAGTTCAATCACGCGAGCAATCTCAACCCTTCTTGAATCCTTCTTAACGAAACAGAAAAGCTGAGCAATCACTAATGGAAATCAAGATCTGCCATTAACGATTCTGGAGATAGCGACGAACGACGTGGCTGGGCTTCGTGTGGTCGAACGCCGGGCATCTTGGGGTCCAACGACAATGATGTAAGTCTAAATACACCCTCCAAAGTGTTGGATGATGAATCTAAATTTAGGGGAACAAGAACACTCACAATTTATCTCAAAGTCACTTGAAACCAAGGATAGGGCTAAATCACAAGGACAAACTCAATGATTTGGGGTTTTAGGCTAGAGGCAAGACCCACACAACCTCTCCTAAGCTTATTACTCAAGACGCTGATGTGGATGTGATTCCACACTTTAGTGAAGTTTTAAATTTCCCAAGAATCTTGAAAGAAAGTTTGGATCTTGATTGTTTCTTGGTTGAATTTGAATGGAACACACTCGAACAAAAGGATAGTACTATTTGATTGATCACTCCTGAACTCTCAAATAGGATTTTGATTCAATTAAGTCACTCCTGGCCTAATTAATCAAGCACTAAATTTAATTCACTCCTGAATCAAATTCAATGGTTCTTAAACACACTCAAACCACTCCTGGAATTAAGTTGTTTAACACTATCTAATAAACACTCCTGAATATCAATTAATGGTTTGTAAGAAATTAACTCACGAAATAATCTTTCATAAACTCTCAAATATGTTTTTTATTAATGATCGAAATAAAGCCTTATATAGGCATTACAAATGCCTAATTATACTAGGACTAGAAAACATAAAAGATAACTAAGAAACTAAATGATAAACTAATTAAGACTCCTAACTAGCTTAAAATAAGTAAAACCTATCACAAGTAGGATAGTGTTAACCTTGTAAGCAAAAGGCTTCTACTACCACTAGAATTC
The DNA here is from genome assembly GCA_947648045.1 of Beta corolliflora. NCBI lineage: Eukaryota > Viridiplantae > Streptophyta > Magnoliopsida > Caryophyllales > Amaranthaceae > Beta > Beta corolliflora. The sequence continues at coordinate 50,812 of CANSZD010000175.1, forward strand.
TAGCTAAACTATAATTCTATCTAATTAGGAATCCTAATCCAACTAGGATTTGAATTTCTTATTCAACTAGAATTATACTCCTAATAAAACAATGAACAACTTAGGAACCGAAATAAATAAGATAATTTCGGCCCTTAACAAATTAAACTAACATTAAAATACTATTCACAACCTTGAATTGTAAGATGATCCAAACCCTATAATTCATAAGATCCACTAATTCTGTTATCTTGAATCTTCTCGTCGGATCCATATCATTCTCCCCTTCTTGAATAAAAATTCGACCTCGAACTTTGCCAAATTTGGAGAAATAATCACGAACAAGAAAATTGGTCTCTATGACTTTTGTTTTTTTTAATCACAACGACAGTCATAATCAATAAAACAACATGAATTAGGCACCCCTTCAAAAATAGATGGATGTGATTCCACACTTTAGTGAAGTTTTAAATTTCCCAAGAATCTTGAAAGAAAGATTGGATCTTCTACAATATCATCAAAAGGAATATATTCGTCTTTCTCAACTCCAAAAGTATGTTCCATCCAAGTTGGACGTTCCTCAAAGATAGTGTCGAAGCACTTCACATAAGTTTGTCTTTATTGAGGCATAGGAATATCTACATCATTTATTTCTTCAACAACTTCTTCAATAACTAGAGGTACATCTAGAGTAAACTCGGATAAAGTAGGAAGAACATCAATCTTGGCTTCTTCAATTAGTACTTCTGGAATCGAAGTTGACTTTTCAAGTTTCGCCAGAAGTTCCGTCATTTTCTTTTCCCATTGTTGCCTTTCAAATTATTTCTTTCCATCTTCGACCCGTTGGGCATATAGTAAAATAGATAATTCCTTTTCAAGAATTCTTCTTTCCACCTTGGTGAGAAAATTATCAGCAAGGATATCTTCTAGGACTATAATAGCATTTTTGAGGTGGAGTTTATTAAGGATCTTATAAACTGCAGTCATGTCCACCATGATTTCGTTGCAAATAGTCCTCTAAAAACTGCGCAGTCATCCAGAAAACTGACCTAACTTCAATAATAAAACGACAGATTCCACAAGTAGACATTAAATACCAAATTTTATAAAAAGTAAATTTGGGATCTTAGGAGACAGCTCCAACTAGAATCATTCAAAAATTCGAAACACGCTGCTCGCAGTATCCTTTCAAAGTCAGTCGCGCTAGATTCGTACCAAAATAACACGACTCACAAGAACAATCTAAAAACCATACCAAACGAACTCCAAATTTTTCTAATTTTAGGACAGTAAACTATACTTGAAATAGACCAGTTTAGAATTAAGAAACTCCGAAAAATTCGTTTCCTAGTAGGAGAACGAAATAGAACAAAACGTACCAAATTCTGGATGAATCTGGGACGAGATCAAGCACCCTTCTCTGCCTTTCGTTCGACAAACTCTGATACCAATTTGATGTGGATGTGATTCCACACTTTAGTGATGTTTTAAATTTCCCAAGAATCTTGAAAGAAAGATTGGATCTTGATTGTTTCTTGGTTGAATTTCAATGGAACACACTCGAACAAAAGGATAGTACTATTTGATTGATCACTCTTGAACTCTCAAATAGGATTTTGATTCAATTAAGTCACTCCTGGCCTAATTAATCAAGCACTAAATTTAATTCACTCCTGAATCAAATTCAATGGTTTGTAAGCAATTAACTCACGAAATATTCTTTCATAAACTCTCAAATCTGTTTTTATTAATGATCGAAATAAAGCCTTATATAGGCATTACAAATACCTTATTATACTAGGACTAGAAAACATAAAAGATACCTAAGAAACTAAAAGATAAACTAATTAAGAATCCTAACTAGCTTAAAACAAGTTAAACCTATCACAAGTAGGATAGTGTTAACCTTGTAAGCAAAAGACTTCTACTACCACTAGAATTCTAGCTAAACTATAGATCTAATGTAATTAGGAATCCTATTCTAACAAGGATTTGAATTTCTTATTCAACTAGAATTATACTCCTAATAAAACAATGAACAACTTAGGAACCGAAATAAATAAGATCATTTTGGCCCTTAACAAATAAAACTAACATTAAAACACTATTCACAACCTTGAATTGTAAGATGATCCAAACCCAATAATTCATAAGGTCCACTAATTTAGTTATCTTGAATCTTCTCGTCAGATCCATATCAAACACACTCAAAGTAATAAGGGAACTCTTGAACTTTAGACACACTAAAAGTTTAATGGCTAAAACACAAAGTTTTTTATCAAATCACAAAGCTGTCTTTTCTCTTTTATTGCACCACATATATATAGCAGCTTACATGAAAAATAGAAAGCCAAAAGTTGGTTCCTAATCAGCCAAGAAAACAGCCCAAAAATGGTTACAAAAAGCACCAAAAGCTCCTCCTTTCACTCCTCTTGTAACGGTTCATTAAATGTACCATTAAAGAGCTTAATTGGAGGCTAATTTCACTCCTTTCACATACACTATTGCTGGCCAGATTATAGCTCCATTAGGAGTCAACTCTAGGCCTTATTACAAGTTTAAATTAACACACACTAAAGCAAATAAAAGAGGCCCATACAGAACTTGGGCTTAACAAGCACACATGCCATCTTCTCCATGTTTTCACACGTCCATTTTAATGCAGCAACAAGTGGGCTTCAATTATACTCGCATGTAAGTAACAAATTCGGGCATAAAATCAACACTAAAACACTGCTTGCAACCTTGGATTGTAAGATGATCCACATCCAGAAATTGCAATGATCATCTAAATTTAATATTTTGAGTGGTCTTGACGCACATGTATCATTCTCTCTTTCTTTGAAAAAAATTCGACCATGAATTTGGCCAATTCTCAAAAGCAGATTAAAAGAACTCAAAACCTCTTTGAATGACGTCATGGAACCCTAAAAGGAACTAAAAGGAAATCTCGGAACATCTTCTTGAGCCTCAACATGACAATCATACTTATGATCAACAAAGACTCTCGTCAACTCCAAAAGTGTGAGCTAACCATTCCGGAGGGGTTTCAAAAATAGTATCAAAATGTTTCACAAACACCCAAGTTCAAAACAATAGAGTTATTGGGTGACTCTGAACCATGATCGACCATCAAAGAAGGAACCACCAAATTTTCCTTAATCTCATCCTTTGCATTAGTCTCCTTTTGATAATAACAACATTCTCCTCAAATATGTGGTCTATAAAATAAGAAACATCTTAAATTTCATGAGTGAAAATTGTTGGAGAAAAAACATTGAGAACTAGGTGTTGAAAGATTTTCATTGCTTCTTTTATCTCATGAACATTGGTTAACATCAAGTGTTGTTCTTGCTCATATTTTTTATCCACCCATTTGTCTCTCATTTTCTTCTTTAGTCTCTCCCACGAATCAATTTTCTCCTTCCCTTTAATTCTTCTTCGCGATTTAAGATTTTCATACCATACAACAGCTCCTTTAGTGAGTTTCGAAGTAGCAAGTTTAAACCTCTTTGTATTATCATAACCCTCGTACTCAAAGACGGTCTCAATTTATCTTACCCAATCAAGGAAAGACTCACTATCATGACCACCATCAAATTTTGGCAAATCAACCTTAGGAGCTCTATCTTCATCATTCTTCCTAAGGTTATAAGTCTAACTATTATCAACATTTCTCAAGCAATTCAGTTTCCTATTAGTTTGCAACAACATTTCTGTCATAGTATCTATTCTAGTCTTTTGTTGCACATTATCTACGTCATTCTCTTCTGTTTTCTTCTCTAAATTTTCTAACTTTTGAGATATGACTTGTAACATCCTAGCAAGGTCACCATGAGCCATGATTTCACTATTTTGATAGACTATTACAATTACAAGGGGTAAAACTGCCGTAACTTTGAACATCAAAACAAAACTTCAAATGGCTTTGAGAATCTCAAAGGATTACAGATTATTAAAATTCAGGAAATTTCAAGCCGAATCAAAAAAAGAAACTCTTGAAAAGCTTTCCGGATCAAGGAGTAATCTTCGTTTGAAGTTCTGTATGGTGGATTTGCTCCGTTCTGGCGCAGTTGCGAAAACCGTGCCCAGTTTAATATCTAAAATATTCACAAAAATATGAAAAAATTTGTGCGTATTTCAGACAAACAGTTATGAATCAAAAAAAGAATCAATAAATTTGGACTACAGAAAGCTGAGAAACCGTCCTTCAAAGTCGACTGAAAAACTAGATGAATTCTGGCAGTTTTGTTTTTTCTCCAAAACTCGATTTTTCTGCAAGATCTCCACGCCAAAGCTCTGATACCAGATGATGTAAGTCTAAATACACCCTCCAAAGTGTTCGATGATGAATCTCAAAGTCACTCGAAACCAAGGATAGAGCCAAATCACAAGGACAAACTCAATGATTTGGGGTTTTAGGCCAGAGGCAAGACCCACTCAACCTCTCCTAAGCTTATTACTCAACACACACTAAAGCAAATAAAAGAGGCCCATACAGAACTTGGGCTTAACAAGCACACATGCCATCTTCTCCATGCTTTCACAAGTCCATTTTGATGCAGCAACAAGTGGGCTTCAATTATACTCCCATGTAAGTAACAAATCCGGGCATAAAATCAACACTAAAACACCGCTTGCAACCTTGGATTGTAAGATGATCCAAATCCAGAAATTGCAATGATCATCTAAATTTAATATTTTGAGTGGTCTTGACGCACATGTATCAGACAAGCGTCAGTTTTCGTGTGGTCCAGCGATTAGGGTGACGTGGCGGGTGGAACTGGACCGAAGCAAGGGAAGTTGAATCAGCAGCGGTGGCGGTAGTTGAAGGTGTTGCAAGATGGAGATTCGTCTTCTTCGAGTGTGATGACTCCCTCTGCAGTTGACATTAATGGAGTTCTGCGGTAGTGGAAGAGATGATGATAGAGGAGGATGAGAGATGCGAGAGTGAAAGAGGATGAGAGATATGAGAGTGAGAGAGGAAGAAGAGAGGATGGGAGAGATACGATAGTAGGTAGTGGCGGAAAGACTAAACAAGAGAGTAGGAGAGGATGAAATCCCTAGCACGTTTTAGTATTAAAACGAGACCTATTGCTGCGCTTTTTTATGGAAACTGTAGCAATATATTAAATAAAAAAATTATTTTAATCTATTGTTGCGGTTTCAATAAAAAACCGGAGCATTAGGAAATTGTGAACGCTTTTTTTAACTCACGAGGTCTATTGTCGCGTATAGCGAAAACCGCATCAATTCAATAGCAGCAATTGAGTTATTTTCTACTAGTGACGCCCGCAAGACCAACTTGAGTCCACAATTGACGAGGTGAATAAAGACTACTCATGGGGTGGAAGGAGAAGAGGTGCTCAACCAAAGAAGAGTGGTAAGTTTGAATTAGATCCCATAGATCAAATTCAAGCGAATATGGACATGCTTGACAAGAAGCTCTCCAAGATCAACTTCACATCGCCTAATTCTTCACAGGTAAACTCTTTCTCTTGTGATATTTGTGGAGGTACTAACCACGATACTTCTTACTCTGGAGGTACGAATTCGAAGCATGTGGCGGCAAAAATTCAGGAGGAGATGGTTATCAAGGAAACCAAGGGTTTTGAAGCAATCAACAAGGGGGTTGGAAATAACCTCAACAAAGCTACAATCAAGGCTTCAACCAACCTCAACAAGGATACAACTAAGCTCAAAATCAAGGGTATATGCATGCAAGGGTATAACCAAAACTACAACCAAGGTGGTTCATTCTCATAAGGGTCAAATGTCTACCAAGCTCCACACCGAAGAGGTAAAAAACCTCCTCCTAATCCTCCATTCCCCAAACAAAATCCCGAACCTACCCCATCTCCAGAGACAATCTCTCTCCAACTTCTCCAACAACTTTAAGCCATTTGGGTAGGTTAGCTCTTGGTATGAGGTCCATTTTATGTTGTATGTCACGCTTAGGGGACAAACCAGGTGGTATTTCTTGTGGAAAAGCGTGGACATACTTGTCAAGCAAGGGGGTGAGTAAAGGGTGTTGGTTGTTTTGTGGAGGTGGAGGTTCATCAATGCCACTAAGGATGAGTTCCTTCATTGGCGCATACTCATGATAATCAGATTTCATTAAGGTGGTTAAGGCTATCTTTCTTTTGGAATGAAGAGTTTGGGATTCTTTTGATTTTGGTACGAGGGGAGCAAGAATAATCTTCTTTTGATTCTTCATGAAAGTGTAAGTGTTCTTGTAACCATCATCGATGACTATCCTATCAAACATCCAAGGTCTCCCAAGAAGCACATGGCATGCGTCCATAGGGATGATATCACACCAAATCTCCTCTTCATAAGTCTTACCAATGCTAAAGTTAAGCAATACACGATTTGAAACATGTATCCCTTTGCCTTGATTCAACCATTGGATGACATAAGGGTTAGGATGAGGGGTTGTGTTTAGGTTGAGCTTAGTTATCAGGGTTTGAGATGCAACATTCGTACAACTCCCACCATCAATTATCAAAGTACATACCTTTCCTCCAATAGTGCATCGAGTATGAAAGATGGATTTCCTTTGGAGTTGCTCCTCTTGGACAGCCATCCCACTAAGGGCTCTTCAAACAACCAAGCACTCTCCTTCATCAGGACCGAGCACTCTATCCTCCCCTAAGGAGCACTACTCCTCCATCAAGGTCACCACTTTTGTATTAGGGCACTCAGATGCAAAGTGTCCTATTCCTTGGCACCTAAAATATCTCCTAGGAGCGTTAGTTTGGATGGGATTGTTTTCGGGTTTCTTGAAGGGTGGTTTAGAAGTAGTAGGGGTGGTAGACTTAGGGGTGAATGTGTTTGGCTTAGTGTAAGGTGTGGTTGTGGCAAAGGATCGTGAGGATTCCCATTTGCCCTTGGTCTTTTGTTGCTTATCTACCTTATCAGCCAAGATAACAAGTTCTTCGAGGGTTGAGTAATGATGGAGTTCCACCACATTAGCAATCTTGGAGTCCAATCCTACCAAAAATCTAACAAGAGTTTGAGGTTCATCCTCTTGTAATTCACACTTCATCAAGAAATATTCGAACTCTCTTACATACTCTTCAACACTCCTCGAACCTTGTTGAATGTTGTGAAGCTTAGCAGAGTTCTCTTGCACAAAGTAAGTTGGCAAGAACTTTTGCTTAAGGAGCTTCTTCATTTTCTCCCAAGTACGCACCTTCTCTTTTTCAGCCCTCTCCCTTTTGGCACACACACTAGCCCACCAAGTAAAGGCATACTTCCTCAACTTAAGAGCTACCAACTTCACTCGTTTGTCTTCCGATATTTGCTTATAGTCAAATACTCTCTCCACCGTTCTCATCCACTCTATGAACTCATCAGCATCCAATTTGCCATCATAATAAGGGATATCAACATTGATATCATTATTATGGCGTTGGTGTTGTTGTGGAGGCCTTCTAAAGGCTAGGAAAGTCTCATCACTATCTCGATCAGAATTATCATCTCCTTCTCTATCTCCTCTTTGTGTTTGCAACCGAATTGATAGTTGCCTAACTTGCTCTTGTAGGAGATTCATTCTAGCCTTATTTTCCTTCCTTTCATCCTCCATGAATTTCAATGTGGCTTTCCAATTGTTTGGTGGTTCGGATTGATCACCAATCTCCATGATTATGGCTGTTTTTTTATTTCGGTTTAAAATGGGGTTTTGGGATTGTGTTTGAAGCGGGTTTAGAAATGGTTTAAGGTTGGTTAAAGAGTGTTTCTTCAACCTCCAGCTCTGATACCAAGATGTTGTAGGCTTGGAGTAACACTCGAAACTCACAAAGAATAGTTTCGAACAAAACAAACACTAAGAGGAAGTAATGAACTTCGACTAAGTATTTGAGGGATAGTTTAGCTATCTTTAATCTCCTAAGGATACAGACACACCACCTTAGTTAATTAAAGTTCCTAAGATCACAAATTAGTCTAGCTAGGACTAATTAAGCATAGGCAAATCACTCTAAGTTTCCAAATCCAAGAAACAAGAACAATTCAAAGGGTCAGAGAATTAACTCGGTTTTTTAAGGCATAAACATCAATGTCCTTTTCGTTGATGATTTCAAGTGCTTAAATACATAAGTTCATGTCCTAATTTTCTGATTTAATGAATTAAAATAAAATAACCAAATAAAGCACTAAGTCGAAAATGTCGAGTCATGGCTGAATGTGACTGAACATGTCTCGATGGTTGCTTAGGACAAGGAAAGTGAGGCGTTGAGGCACCAAGCATGATCAGCACGCCTTCCCTTGAATTGTTGAACAAACTCCACTCTCTTGGCCTTCATTCAAACACGGCTAATGGAGAAGGTTGTTAGTTGTTGGCACGCCTCAACAATAGGAAGTGGTTCCTATTATTAAGCCATATTCAACTTAACTTCCTCCAATAATAAGCAGCAATGCAACGGCTATGTACAAGAATGACTCGCACATGATTACAACGTAAACTACTCCTATTAGTACTAGGATTCCAATAAACTAATCCTATTAGTACTAGGACTCACTTTGCACACTCCTATGAATGCTAAAACTCTTGTACTTAGCTAATTCTCATTACAACTCAATGATACTTAGGAGTACAAGTTTAGGGAATTGAAATAGAACTAAAAACAACAATTATCACACGAGCTAATAAAGGAAACAACAACTAAACAAAAAGGAAATGACGAGCTAACAAATCAGTTAAGAACTAGGCTAACAAGTGCCTCGAACTCACATGATTTAACCATGGACATGGACTTGAACTCCAACATAGTTTCACCTACCATAGCAATAAGGGAATGAGCCTTGTTGATGTTTAATGATGGGGCTGTGTTGCCATCACTTTCCCACCCAATGCTTACACCCTTGCTCGAAACTTACAAAGATGTGTTCCCTTAAACAATTCCCCATGGCTTACCACCAAACGTGACATTCAACATAAAATTGACTTCATTCCAGGAGCTATGTTGCCAAATAAGCCAGCTTATAGGTCTAATCCTAAAGAAACCGAAGAGATTAGAAAGCAAGTGGAGGACTTGTTATCTAAAGGCTTAATTAGGGAGTCCTTGAGCCCATGTGCTGTCCCTACCTTGTTGGCGCCTAAGAAGAATGGCGAATGGAGAATGTGTGTGGATAGTAGGGCTATAAACAAAATCACCATCAAATATAGATTTCCTATTCCTCGCTTGAATGATTTGTTGAATGATTTAAATGGCTCTAAGTTGTTTTCTAAAATTAACTTGAGAAGTGGATATCACCAAATTCGTATATGTGAGGGTGATGAATGGAAAACAGCATTTAAAACCAAAGAAGGCTTGTATGAGTGGCTTGTTATGCCCTTTGGTTTGTCCAATGCACCTAGTACTTTCATGCGCCTAATGAATCAAACTATGAAGCCCTTTATTGGTCGTTTTGTAGTTGTTTACTTTGATGACATATTGGTGTATAGCAAGAGTGAACAAGAACATGTAAAGCATTTGCAAAATGTGTTTGAAGTATTGAGAAAGGAACGGTTGTATGGCAATCTAGAGAAATGTCATTTCTTCTCTAGTATTACTACGCATTGAACCGCGCCGCAAATAAGAGCGCATCAATAAGTAATTCTATTGCTGCGATTTTTAACCGCAGCAATAGCTCATCCTATTGCTGTGGTTTCTTCCCAACAACGCAGCAATTGGCTTTTTTTTTAATAAAAAAAAACACGTCTATTGCTACGGTTTTGGGAAAGATCCGCAACAATAGGTATATGTATAGTAAAAAAAAAATTTTTTTTAGTTTACCATCAAATTTGAAAAGATAAAAATATAGGAAGAAAATGAAACACTACAAACTTGAAGTAATGATAAATAATCTCTAGATGTGCTTATACATAAACATGAAAGATAAAAAAAAAATCCAACCAATACCAAAAAAAAGAACTATAAAAGAAAAATCTAAAAAAAAAAATTAAAATTGCAAAATTTCATAAAAATAATCTATCACCACCCTAAGATCAGATCAATTAAATACAAACAAAACCTAACTAAAAAAAATTAAAAGGAAGAAGTTCAATCACGCGAGCAATCTCAACCCTTCTTGAATCCTTCTTAACGAAACAGAAAAGCTGAGCAATCACTAATGGAAATCAAGGTCTGCCATTAACGATTCTGGAGATAGCGACGAGCGACGTGGCTGGGCTTCGTGTGGTCGAACGCCGGGCATCTTGGGGTCCAATGACAATGATGTAAGTCTAAATACACCCTCCAAAGTGCTGGATGATGAATCTAAATTTAGGGGAACAAGAACACTCACAATTTATCTCAAAGTCACTTGAAACCAAGGATAGGGCTAAATCACAAGGACAAACTCAATGATTTGGGGTTTTAGGCTAGAGGCAAGACCCACACAACCTCTCCTAAGCTTATTACTCAAGACGCTGATGTGGATGTGATTCCACACTTTAGTGAAGTTTTAAATTTCCCAAGAATCTTGAAAGAAAGATTGGATCTTGATTGTTTCTTGGTTGAATTTGAATGGAACACACTCGAACAAAAGGATAGTACTATTTGATTGATCACTCGTGAACTCTCAAATAGGATTTTGATTCAATTAAGTCACTCCTGGCCTAATTAATCAAGCACTAAACTTAATTCACTCCTGAATCAAATTCAATGGTTCTTAAACACACTCAAACCACTCCTGGAATTAAGTTGTTTAACACTAACTAATAAACACTCCTGAATATCAATTAATGGTTTGTAAGAAATTAACTCACGAAATAATCTTTCATAAACTCTCAAATATGTTTTTTATTAATGATCGAAATAAAGCCTTATATAGGCATTACAAATACCTTATTATACTAGGACTAGAAACATAAAAGATAACTAAGAAACTAAATGATAAACTAATTAAGACTCCTAACTAGCTTAAAACAAGTAAACCTATCACAAGTAGGATAGTGTTAACATTGTAAGCAAAAGGCTTCTACTACCACTAGAATTCTAGCTAAACTATAATTCTATCTAATTAGGAATCCTAATCCAACTAGGATTTGAATTTCTTATTCAACTAGAATTATACTCCTAATAAAACAATGAACAACTTAGGAACCGAAATAAATAAGATAATTTCGGCCCTTAACAAATTAAATTAACATTAAAATACTATTCACAACCTTGAATTGTAAGATGATCCAAACCCAATAATTCATAAGATCCACTAATTCTGTTATCTTGAATCTTCTCGTCGGATCCATATCATTCTCCCCTTCTTAAAAAAAAATTCGACCTCGAACTTTGCCAAATTTGGAGAAATAATCACGAACAAGAAAATTGGTCTCTATGACTTTTGTTTTTTTTAATCCCAACGACAGTCATAATCAATAAAACAACATGAATTAGGCACCCCTTCAAAAATAGATGGATGTGATTCCACACTTTAGTGAAGTTTTAAATTTCCCAAGAATCTTGAAAGAAAGATTGGATCTTCTACAATATCATCAAAAGGAATATATTCGTCTTTCTCAACTCCAAAAGTAAGTTCCATCCAAGTTGGACGTTCCTCAAAGATAGTGTCGAAGCACTTCACATAAGTTTGTCTTTATTGAGGCATAGGAATATCTACATCTTTTATTTCTTCAACAACTTCTTCAATAACTAGAGGTACATCTAGAGTAGACTCGGAAAAAGTAGGAAGACCATCATTCTTGGCTTCTTCAATTAGTACTTCTGGAATCGAAGTTGACTTTTCAAGTTTCGCCAGAAGTTCCGTCATTTTCTTTTCCCATTGTTGCCTTCCAAATTATTTCTTTCCATCTTCGACTCGTTGGGCATATAGTAAAATAGATAATTCCTTTTCAAGAATTCTTCTTTCCACCTTGGTGAGAAAATTATCAGCAAGGATATCTTCTAGGACTATAATAGCATTTTTGAGGTGGAGTTTATTAAGGATCTTATAAACTGCAGTCATGTCCACCATGATTTCGTTGCAAATAGTCCTCTAAAAACTGCCCAGTCATCTAGAAAACTGACCTAACGTCAATAATAAAATGGCAGATTCCACAAGTAGACATTAATTACCAAATTTTACAAAAAGTAAATTTGGGATCTTAGGAGACAACTCCAACTAGAATCATTCAAAAATTCGAAACACGCTGCTCGCAGTATCCTTTCAAAGTCAGTCGCGCTAGATTCGTACCAAAATAACACGACTCACAAGAACAATCTAAAAACCATACCAAACGAACTCCAAATTTTACTAATTTTAGGACAGTAAACTATACTTGAAATAGACCAGTTTAGAATTAAGAAACTCCAAAAATTCGTTTCCTAGTAGGAGAACGAAACAGAACAAAACGTACCAAATTCTGGATGAATCTAGGACGAGATAAAGCACCCTTCTCTGCCTTTCTTTCGACAAACTCTGATACCAATTTGATGTGGATGTGATTCCACACTTTAGTGAAGTTTTAAATATCCCAAGAATCTTGAAAGAAAGATTGGATCTTGATTGTTTCTTGGTTGAATTTCAATGGAACACACTCGAACAAAAGGATAGTACTATTTGATTGATCACTCCTGAACTCTCAAATAGGATTTTGATTCAATTAAGTCACTCCTGGCCTAATTAATCAAGCACTAAATTTAATTCACTCCTAAATAAAATTCAATGGTTTGTAAGCAATTAACTCACGAAATTAACTTTCATAAACTCTCAAATCTGTTTTTATTAATGATCGAAATAAAGCCTTATATAGGCATTACAAATACCTTATTATACTAGGACTAGAAAACATAAAAGATACCTAAGAAACTAAAAGATAAACTAATTAAGACTCCTAACTAGCTTAAAACAAGTTAAACCAATCACAAGTAGGATAGTGTTAACCTTGTAAGCAAAAGACTTCTACTACCACTAGAATTCTAGCTAAACTATAGATCTAATGGAATTAGGAATCCTATTCTAACAAGGATTTGAATTTCTTATTCAACTAGAATTATACTCCTAATAAAACAATGAACAACTTAGGAACCGAAATAAATAAGATCATTTTGGCCCTTAACAAATAAAACTAACATTAAAACACTATTCACAACCTTGAATTGTAAGATGATCCAAACCCAATAATTCATAAGATCCACTAATTTAGTTATCTTGAATCTTCTCGTCAGATCCATATCAGACACACTCAAAGTAATAAGGGAACTCTTGAACTTTACACACACTAAAAGTTTAATGGCTAAAACACAAAGTTTTTTATCAAATCACAAAGTTGTCTTTTCTCTTTTATTGCACCACATATATATAGCAGCTTACATGAAAAATAGAAAGCCAAAAGTTGGTTGCTAATCAGCCAAGAAAACAGCCCAAAAATGGTTACAAAAAGCCCCAAAAGCTCCCCCTTTCACTCCTCTTGTAACGGTTCATTAAATGTACCATTAAAGAGCTTAATTGGAGGCTAATTTCACTCCTTTCACATACACTATTGCTGGCCAGATTATAGCTTCTTTAAGAGTCAACTCTAGGCCTTATTACAAGTTTAGATTAACACACACTAAAGCAAATAAAAGAGGCCCATACATAACTTGGGCTTAACAAGCACACATGCCATCTTCTCCATGTTTTCACACGTCCATTTTAATGCAGCAACAAGTGGGCTTCAATTATACTCGCATGTAAGTAACAAATTCGGGCATAAAATCAACACTAAAACACCGCTTGCAACCTTGGATTGTAAGATGATCCAAATCCAGAAATTGCAATGATCATCTAAATTTAATATTTTGAGTGGTCTTGACGCACATGTATCATTCTCTCTTTCTTTGAAAAAAATTCGACCACGAATTTGGCCAATTCTCAAAAGCATATTAAAAGAACTCAAAACCTCTTTGAATGACGTAATGGAACCCCAAAAGGAACTAAAAGGAAATCTCGAAACATCTTCTTGAGCCTCAACATGACAATCATACTTATGATCAACAAAGACTCTCGTCAACTCCAAAAGTGTGAGCTAACCATTCCGGAGGGGTTTCAAAAATAGTATCAAAATGTTTCACAAACACCCAAGTTCAAAACAATAGAGTTATTGGGTGACTCCGAACCATGATCCACCATCAAAGAAGGAACCACCAAATTTTCCTTAATCTCATCCTTTGCATTAGTCTCCTTTTGATAATAACAACATTCTCCTCAAATATGTGGTCTATAAAACAAGAAACATCTTAAATTTCATGAGTGAAAATTGATGGAGAAAAAACATTGAGAACTAGGTGTTGAAAGATTTTCATTGCTTCTTTTATCTCATGAACATTGGTTAACATCAAGTGTTGTTCTTGCTCATATTCTTTACCCACCCATTTGTCTCTCATTTTCTTCTTTAGTCTCTCCCACGAATCAATTTTCTCCTTCCCTTTAATTCTTCTTCGCGATTTAAGATTTTCATACCATACAACAGCTCCTTTAGTGAGTTTCGAAGTAGCAAGTTTAAACCTCTTTGTATTATCATAACCCTCGTACTCAAAGACGGTCTCAATTTATCTTACCCAATCAAGGAAAGACTCACTATCATGACCACCATCAAATTTTGGCAAATTAACCTTAGGAGCTATATCTTCATCATTCTTCCTAAGGTTATAAGTCTTACTATTATCAACATTTCTCAAGCAATTCAGTTTCCTATTAGTTTGCAACAACATTTCTGTCATAGTATCTATTCTAGTCTTTTGTTTCACATTATCTACGTCATTCTCTTCTGTTTTCTTCTCTAAATTTTCTAACTTTTGAGATATGACTTGTAACATCCTAGCAAGGTCACCATGAGCCATGATTTCACTATTTTGATAGACTATTACAATTACAAGGGGTAAAACTGCCGTAACTTTGAACAACAAAACAAAACTTCAAATGGCTTTGAGAATCTCAAAGGATTACAGATTATTAAAATTCAGGAAATTTCAAGCCGAATTAAAAAAAAAGAAACTCTTGAAAAGCTTTCCGGATGAAGGAGTAATCTTCGTTTGAAGTTTTGTATGCTGGATTTGCTCCGTTCTGGCGCAGTTGCGAAAACCGTGCCAGTTTAATATCTAAAATATTCACAAAAATATGAAAAATTTTGTGCGTATTTCAGACAAACAGTTATGAATCAAAAAAAGAATCAATAAATTTGGACTACAGAAAGCTGAGAAACCGTCCTTCAAAGTCGACTGAAAAACTGGATGAATTCTGGCAGTTTTGCTTTTTCTCCAAAACTCGATTTTTCTACATGATCTCCACGCCAAAGCTCTGATACCAGATGATGTAAGTCTAAATACACCCTCCAAAGTGTTGGATGATGAATCTCAAAGTCACTCGAAACCAAGGATAGAGCCAAATCACAAGGACAAACTCAATGATTTGGGGTTTTAGGCCAGAGGCAAGACCCACTCAATCTCTCCTAAGCTTATTACTCAACACACACTAAAGCAAATAAAAGAGGCCCATACAGAACTTGGGCTTAACAAGCACACATGCCATCTTCTCCATGCTTTCACAAGTCCATTTTGATGCAGCAACAAGTGGGCTTCAATTATACTCCCATGTAAGTAACAAATCCGGGCATAAAATCAACACTAAAACACCGCTTGCAACCTTGGATTGTAAGATGATCCAAATCCAGAAATTGCAATGATCTTCTAAATTTAATATTTTGAGTGGTCTTGACGCACATGTATCAGACAAGCGCCAGTTTTCGTGTGGTCCAGCGATGAGGGTGACGTGGCGGGTGGAACTGGACTGAAGCAAGGGAAGTTGAATCAGCAGCGGTGGCGGTAGTTGAAGGTGTTGCAAGATGGAGATTCGTCTTCTTCGAGTCTGATGACTCCCTCTGCAGTTGGCATTAATGGAGTTCTGCGGTAGTGGAAGAGATGATGATAGAGGAGGATGAGAGATGCGAGAGTGAAAGAGGATGAGAGATATGAGAGTGAGAGAGGAAGAAGAGAGGATGGGAGAGATACGATAGTAGGTAGCGGCGGACAGACTAAACAAGAGAGTGGGAGAGGGTGAAATCCCTAGCACGTTTTAGTATTAAAACGAGACCTATTGCTGCGCTTTTTTATGGAAACTGTAGCAATATATTAAATTAAAAAATTATTTTAATCTATTATTGCGGTTTCAATAAAAAACCGGAGCAATAGGAAATTGTGAACGCTTTTTTTAACTCACGAGGTCTATTGTCGCGTATAGCGAAAACCGCATCAATTCAATAGCAGCAATTGAGTTATTTCTACTAGTGACGCCCGCAAGACCAACTTGAGTCCACAATTGAAGAGGTGAATAAAGACTACTCATGGGGTGGAAGGAGAAGAGGTGCTCAACCAAAGAAGAGTGGTAAGTTTGAATTAGATCCCATAGATAAAATTCAAGCGAATATGGACATGCTTGACAAGAAGCTCTCCAAGATTAACTTCACATCGCCTAATTCTTCGCAGGTAAACTCTTTCTCTTGTGATATTTGTGGAGGTACTAACCACGATACTTCTTACTCTGGAGGTACGAATTCGAAGCATGTGGCGGCAATAAATTCAGGAGGAGACGGTTATCAAGGAAACCAAGGGTTTTGAAGCAATCAACAAGGGGGTTGGAAATAACCTCAACAAAGCTACAATCAACGCTTCAACCAACCTCAACAAGGATGGAATCAACCTCAACAAGGATACAACTAAGCTCAAAATCAAGGGTATATGCATGCAAGGGTATAACCAAAACTACAACCAAGGTGGTTCATTCTCATAAGGGTCAAATGTCTACCAAGCTCCACACCGAAGAGGTAATTTCCAAAAACCTCCTCCTAATCCTCCATTCCCCAAACAAAATCCCGAACTTACCCCATCTCCAGAGACAATCTCTCTCCAACTTCTCCAACTTCTCCAACAACTTTAAGCCATTTGGGTAGGCTAGCTCTTGGTATGAGGTCTATTTTATGTTGTATGTCACGCTTAGGGGACAAACCAGGTGGTATTTCTTGTGGAAAAGCGTGGACATACTTGTCAAGCAAAGGGGTGAGTAAAGGGTGTTAGTTGTTTTGTGGAGGTGTAGGTTCATCAATGCCACTAAGGATGAGTTCCTTCATTGGCGCATACTCATGATAATCAGATTTCATTAAGGTGGTTAAGGCTATCTTTCTTTTGGAATGAAGAGTTTGGGATTCTTTTGCTTTTGGTATGAGGGGAGCAAGAATAATCTTCTTTTGATTCTTCATGAAAGTGTAAGTGTTCTTGTAACCATCATGGATCACTATCCTA
Organism: Beta corolliflora; assembly: GCA_947648045.1. Lineage (NCBI taxonomy): Eukaryota > Viridiplantae > Streptophyta > Magnoliopsida > Caryophyllales > Amaranthaceae > Beta > Beta corolliflora. The sequence goes on from CANSZD010000175.1 coordinate 68,049, forward strand.
TCAAACATCCAAGGTCTCCGAAGTAGCACATGGCATGCGTCCATAGGGATGACATCACACCAAATCTCCTCTTCATAAGTCTTACTAATGCTAAAGTTAAGCAATACACGATTTGAAACATGTATCCCTTTGCCTTGATTCAACCATTGGATGACATAAGGGTTAGGATGAGGGGTTGTGTTTAGGTTGAGCTTAGTTATCAGGGTTTGAGATGCTACATTCGTACAACTCCCACCATTAATTATCAAAGTACATAACTTTCCACCAATAGTGCATCGAGTATGAAAGATGGATTTCCTTTGGAGTTGCTCTTCTTGGACAACCATCCCACTAAGGGCTCTTCGAACAACCAAGCACTCTCCTTCATCAGGACCGAGCACTCTATCCTCCCCTAAGGAGCACTACTCCTCCATCAAGGTCACCACTTTTGTATTAGGGCACTTAGATGCAAAGTGTCCTATTCCTTGGCACCTAAAACATCTCCTAGGAGCGTTAGTTTGGATGGGATTGTTTTCGGGTTTCTTGAAGGGTGGTTTAGAAGTAGTAGGGGTGGTAGACTTAGGGGTGAATGTGTTTGGCTTAGTGTAAGGTGTGGTTTTGGCAAAGGATCGTGAGGATTCCCATTTGCCCTTGGTCTTTTGTTGCTTATCTACCTTATCAGCCAAGATAACAAGTTCTTCGAGGGTTGAGTAATGATGGAGTTCCACCACATTAGCAATCTTGGAGTCCAATCCTACCAAAAATCTAACAAGAGTTTGAGGTTCATCCTCTTGTAATTCACACTTCATCAATAAATATTCGAACTCTCTTACATACTCTTCAACACTCCTCGAACCTTGTTGAATGTTGTGAAGCTTAGCAAAGTTCTCTTGCACATAGTAAGTTGCCAAGAACTTTTGCTTAAGGAGCTTCTTCATTTTCTCCCAAGTACGCACCTTCTCTTTTTCAGCCCTCTCCCTTTTGGCACACACACTAGCCCACCAAGTAAAGGCATACTTCCTCAACTTAAGAGCTACCAACTTCACTCGTTTGTCTTCCGATATTTGCTTATAGTCAAATACTCTCTCCACCGTTCTCATCCACTCTATGAACTCATCAGCATCCAATTTGCCATCATAATAAGGGATATCAACTTTGATATCATTATTATGGCGTTGGTGTTGTTGTGGAGGCCTTTTAAAGGCTAGGAAAGCCTCATCGCTATCTCGATCAGAATTATCATCTCCTTCTCTATCTCCTCTTTGTGTTTGCAACCGAATTGATAGTTGCCTAACTTGCTCTTGTAGGAGATTCATTCTAGCCTTATTTTCCTTCCTTTCATCCTCCATGAATTTCAATGTGGCTTTCCAATTTTTTGGTGGTTCGGATTGATCACCAATCTCCATGATTATGGCTGTTTTTTATTTTGGTTTAAAATGGGGTTTTGGGATTGTGTTTGAAGCGTGTTTAGGAATGGTTTAAGGTTGGTTAAAGAGTGTTTCTTTAACCTCCAGCTCTGATACCAAGATGTTGTAGGCTTGGAGTAACACTCGAAACTCACAAAGAATAGTTTCGAACAAAACAAACACTAAGAGGAAGTAATGAACTTCGACTAAGTATTTGAGGGATAGCTTAGCTATCTTTAATCTCCTAAGGATACAGACACACCACCTTAGTTAATTAAAGTTCCTAAGATCACAAATTAGTCTAGCTAGGACTAATTAAGCATAGGCAAATCACTCTAAGTTTCCAAATCCAAGAAACAAGAACAATTCAAAGGGTTAGAGAATTAACTCGGTTTTTAAAGGCATAAACTTCAATGTCCTTTTCATTGATGATTTCAAGTGCTTAAATACATAAGTTCATGTCCTAATTTTCTGATTTAATGAATTAAAATAAAATAACCAAATAAAGCACTAAGTCTAAAATGTCGAGTCATGGCTGAATGTGACTGAACATGTCTCGATGGTTGCTTAGGACAAGGAAAGTGAGGCGTTGAGGCACCAAGCATGATCAGCACACCTTCCCTTGAATTGTTGAACAAACTCCACTCTCTTGGCCTTCATTCAAACACGGCTAATGGAGAAGGTTGTTAGTTGTTGGCACGCCTCAACAATAGGAAGTGGTTCCTATTATTAAGCCATCTTTAACTTAACTTCCTCCAACAATAAGCAGGAAAGCAACGACTATGTACAAGAATGACTCGCACATGATTACAACGCAAACTACTCCTATTAGTACTAGGATTCTAATAAACTAATCCTACTAGTACTAGGACTCACTTTGCACACTCCTATGAATGCTAAAACTCTTGTACTTAGCTAATTCTCATTACAACTCAATGATACTTAGGAGTACAAGTTTAGGGAATTGAAATACAACTAAAAACAACAATTATCACACGAGCTAATAAAGGAAACAACAACTAAACAAAAAGGAAATGACGAGCTAACAAATCAGTTAAGAACTAGGCTAACAAGTGCCTCGAACTCACATGATTTAACCATGGACATGGACTTGAACTCCAACATAGTTTCACCTACCATAGCAATAAGGGAATGAGCCTTGTTGATGTTTAATGATAGGGCTGTGTCGCCATCACTTTCCCACCCAATGCTTACACCCTTGCTCGAAACTTACAAAGATGTGTTCCCTCAAACAATTCCCCATGGCTTACCACCAAAACGTGACATTCAACATAAAATTGACTTCATTCCAGGAGCTATGTTGCCAAAAAAGCCAGCTTATAGGTCTAATCCTAAAGAGACCGAAGAGATTAGAAAGCAAGTGGAGGACTTGTTATCTAAAGGCTTATTAGGGAGTCCTTGAGCCCATGTGCTGTCCCTACCTTGTTGGCGCCTAAGAAGAATGGCGAATGGAGAATGTGTGTGGATAGTAGGGCTATAAACAAAATCACCATCAAATATAGATTTCCTATTCTTCGTTTGAATGATTTGTTGAATGATTTAAATGGCTCTAAGTTGTTTTCTAAAATTAACTTGAGAAGTGGATATCACCAAATTCGTATATGTGAGGGTGATTAATGGAAAACAGCATTTAAAAACCAATGAAGGCTTGTATGAGTGGCTTGTTATGCCCTTTGGTTTGTCCAATGCACCTAGTACTTTCATGCGCCTAATGAATCAAACTATGAAGCCCTTTATTAGTCGTTTTGTAGTTGTTTACTTTGATGACATATTGGTGTATAGCAAGAGTGAACAAGAACATGTTAAGCATTTGCAAAATGTGTTTGAAGTATTGAGAAAGGAACGGTTGTATGGCAATTTAGAGAAATGTCATTTCTTCTCTAGTAGTGTGATTTTCTTGGGATTCATTGTCTCAAGTGATGGTATCCAAGCTGATGAAAAGAAAGTGCAAGCCATCAAGGAGTGGCCTACTCCTACCTCTATGCAGCAATTTCGAAGCTTCCATGGCGTTGCATCTTTCCATAGGAGATTTGTGCGCAAATTTAGTGCACTTATGACTCGTATCACTGAACTCACGAAGTTAAAGAAGTTTGAATGGAATGATCAAGCTCAAAAGGCCTTGGAGGAGGTCAAGAATCAACTCACTACTGTCCCTATATTAGCCTTGCCTAATTTCAATGATCTTTTCGAAGTGGAATGTGATTTGGATAAATGACCAAATAACAAGACAAACTCAATGATTTGGGATCTTAGGCCAGAGACAAGACTCACTCAATCTCCCCTAATCTTATCACTCAAGACTCACTCAAAGTCATAAGGGTTAGTTTCAAACTTGAGACAAACTCAAAGCTAAAAACTGAAAACACAAAGGTTTTTTACTTCAATCTCAAAACCGATCTTCTCATAGCTTAAGCTCTCTTTATATAGGAAATAGGAGCAGCGAAATGAAGTACAAAACACACACACCAAACCCTAGCAATCAGTCCTAAGCTACGATTTTAGGAGCTTTTCATGCTCCTTGATTTACGCCCCTAATAACTCCACTTCAATAGTGTTACAAGTAGGTTACAGCAGCATTTCTCAACCCTAATTTGATGCTTAGACTTTCCCTAATAATCAGCAAACCACACGCCTAACATGAGCTTTACTTGATGAGTAAACTCATGATTTATTACAACTCAAAACAATAAAAACAAATAAAACTAAATAGGAACCCAAACAGAACTTGGACTTCCTTTACAATCATGCTTGAAACCCAAACAGAACTTAGGCTCTTCAAATGTTGTATTCCATGTATTCAGTTTAAGGAGGCTTCATGGGTTCCATGGTCAAAGACCCATTGATGTTAAAGAACCGACTTTGATCATTCTCCTCTTCTAAAAAAAAGTTTGACCCCAAACTTTCTTCTTCGGTGTAAGGAGACAACTCACCCCTACTGAAGGTAGAACTCAAGCCTCCCAAATCTATTTAGTAGCTCTCATGATCAATTCTCTCTAATAACTCAAAGGGTCCCTCATCAAGTGGAAAATACTTGAATTTTAGGCACCTCTCATTCAATTGTAACAAAACCCATTCCCCGGGTTTAAAAACTTTTCCTTGTTCTTTTTTTGCATCTTTCGTTTTGGGTTTCCGACCTCTCAAAACTTTGTCACTTAACCTTAAAAACAAAAGGCTATTCTTGACTCGTGGTTCTTGTAACATGGTTGGTGTTTCTTTCCACAACTCATAGGAAAATGAGTTATCAAAAGAAATACCCCTTGCATCAATCCCCAAGCAAACCCCTTCCCCTTTATCCACTATATCATAGAAATCATTACAAATTACAACATGATTGCTCACTTTATTTTCTTTGTGAGCTATTTGTGGGAGTAGAGGAGATTACTTGACTCTTTTTCCATCTTTCAAGGTCAATAGATACTCATTTGAAGTTCCCTTGTGCTCGAAATTATTGTCGAATTGTCATGGCCTACCAAGTAGTAAGTGACACACATCCATATGAAGAACATCACACCACCTCTCTTCTTGAAAGCTGCCAATGGAGTAGGCAACCAATGCTTGCTGCTTCACTCGAGTATGAGAATCTTCATTCAACCAAGTAAGCTTATTGGGCTTCTCGTGTGGTCTTGTAGGAAGTTTCACATTTTGGACTACCACGGGTGAGACAACATCAACTTGAGCCCCACTATCTATGATCACATTACAAGTTTTATCCCCAATCTTGCAACGAGTTCGAAACAAGTTCTCTCTTTGTGATTCACAATTTGCTTCACCATACAACATTCTCCTAATTACCCCGCCAATCATGTTTTCTTCTTTTTCCAGAATTATTTCTTCTATGTCACTCTCTTCTCTTTCTACTTCGGGAATAAATTCAAACAATTTTTCTTCTTCTTCCATGACTCTCAATTGACTTGTGGTCAGAACACTCTTGCTATGACACTCAGATGCAATATGCCCTCTCCCTTGACATCTAAAACTCCTTCTTCTTTGATCATACTCTTCTTGTTTCACCCTCGCTTTTTCTTTTCTCTAGTCTTGCTTTGTGGCACTAGACGAAGATGAAGGAATTTTTTGTTGAAAAGGACTTTCCTCAAAAGAACAGTTGGAATTGTAAGACCCCTTAAAACCCATTGGAGTCTTAGGTTTGTCTTCTTTTAGTTGTGACTCATACTTGATGGCTAGCTTACATACATCACTAAATGTTGCGTAATGAGTAACATCCATCTTCCTACTTATCCCCTTGGAAAGACCTTTGATGAAACGAGAAATTTTAAAGGTTTCATTCTCTTGTAGGTTACAAATTAAGAACAACTTCTCAAATTCTCTCAAATACTCCTCTACACTCATGTCTTCTTGTGAGAGGTGGGTCAGTTTTAAGTATTGTTCTTGCTCATACTCTTTACTTACCCGTTTATCCCTTATTTTCTTTTTCAACCGACTCCATGAATCAATCTTATCTTTTCCTTCTCTTCTTCTATTTGTTTTGAGGTTTTCATACCAGAATGCAGTAAGTTTGGTGAGTTTAAGGACAACAAGTTTAAACCTCATCCTATCATCATAACCCTTATAATCAAAGATGGTTTCAATTTGCCTTACCCAATGATTTGGAATCTTAGGCCAGAGACAAAACTCACTCAATCTCTCCTAATCTTATCACTCAAGACTCACTTAAAGTAATAAGGGTTAGTTGCAAACATGAGACAAACTCAAAGCTAAAAACTGAAAACACAAAGGTTTTTTACTTTAAACTCAAAACTGATCTTCTCATAGCTTAAGCTCTCCTTATATAAGAAATAGGAGCAGCAAAATAAAGTACAAAACACACACACCAAGCCCTAGTAATCAGTCCTAAGATACGGTTTTAGGAGCTTTTCATGCTCCTTGATTTACGCCCCTAATAACTCCACTTCAATGGGCTGTTATAAGGAGGTTACAACAACATTTCTCAACCCTAATCCGATGCTTTGACTTTCCCTAATAATCAGCAAACCACACGCCTAACATGAGCTTTACTTGATGAGTAAACTCATGATTTATTACAACTCAAAACAACAAAAACAAATAAAACTAAATAGGAACCCAAACAGAACTTGGACTTCCATTACAATCATGCTTGAAACCCAAACAGATCTTGGGCTTTTTAAATGTTGTATTCCATGTATTCAGTTTAAGGAGGCTTCATGGTTTTCATGGTCAAATACCCATTAATGTTAAAGAACGGACTTTGATCAGCTGTACCAACGACTAGTTTAGCATGATCTTTGCGCGTTTTAGAACATGTGTTTAGTGGTAGTTATTTTAGTTTATTTTTGCAATTTAAATTATGTCAAAAAAATCAGAAAATGGCTTGTAAGACTTGTATAAATACCAACGAATGCAATGAGAAAGACATCAAGTTTTATGACCAAAAATATATGTGTGTATTATCCTTTGTTTTTCTCTGGCGTTTCTTGGATTGGCAACTTATAAGAAATTCGTCCTTTGCTTAATTAACCTTGGCAAGTTAATTTGTGATCTTAGGAAGTTCTAAGTTCATTGAGTGGTGTTTCTGTATCTCATTGAAGTTAGGATAAACGCCCAAGTTAGGGGAAGCTTCGGTTCTTCCTTAGCTTGTTTTTTTATCTCATCTTTGTGTGCTCCTACTTATATGTACGAGTATACATCAAAAATCAAAGAGTTCTTTTCACCAAGGTATGTACACTCTTTTACCTGTTCCGGATTGTCCTTGGGATGATGTTGCTATGGATTTTATTGTGGGATTGCCTAGAACACAACGGGGCAAGGATTCGATAATGGTTGTCATTGATAGATTTTCTAAAATGGCACATTTTATTGCTTGTCATAAAACGGATGATGCTTTTAAAGTTGCTGATTTATATTGTAAGGAGATAATTCGTCTCCATGGTGTTCCTAAAACTATTGTAAGTGATCAGGATACTAAATTCGTGAGCTACTTTTGGAAGACATTGTGGAAGCTACTTGGTACTAAGCTATGTTTTAGCACATCACATCACCCTCAAACTGATGGGCAAACCGAAGTTACAAATAGAACTTTGGGCGTCTTGCTTAGAGGGCTAGTTTGCAAGAGTACCAAGGATTGGGATGTGAAGCTTGCCTATGCTGAATTTGCTTACAATAGGTCACCTACATATGTCGCGAGGTGTTCCCCATTCGAGGAAGTGTATGGCGCAAATCCAAGGGTGCCTATTGATCAGCTTCCTTTTCCTAATGATGAGGTTTATCATGTTGATGCTAAGGAGAAGGCGCAAGCAATGCTCAAGCTTCATGCGCAAGTGAAAGCTATGATTGAGAAGGTGAACACAAGGTACCAACAAATGTCTAACAAGCATAGAACGCATCATGCTTTCAAGGTTGGTGATTTAGCTTGGTTGCATCTAAGGAAAGAGAGATTTCCTAACCTTCACAAAAATAAGCTAATGCCACGCTCAGATGGTCCATTTAAAATTATGGAGAAGGTTAATGATAATGCCTTTAAGCTTGAGTTGCCAGGAGACTAGAGCGTGAGTTCCACTGTTGATGTGGGAGATTTGGCTCCATATGTCCATGATGATGATATGGCTCAATTGAGGTCAATTGTTTTCGAAGAAGAGGAGGATGATACAGGAGTAGCTGATGCAAGTTTACTACCTCTTGTTCATAAGAAAGTTTCATTGGACCTTGGCTCAATTGATTAACATGAAGGACTCTTCATGGGGCTTACTACCAAGGTGGTAGCATGTTTGCTAACCAACCTAGGTGGCGTGTGAGTAGGCGTGTGCATAGCATGCTTGTTGGAGTTCTAGTTCTGTTAGGACTCAAACTATCTTTATTGTTTTATAGTTCTATTTCTATTAGGAGTCATGGTTTTGCCTACGTTCTTAAAACGATGGATTTTACATGATTCAATCTTATTTAGAGTTTGATTAAGATTATAGGACTTGTCCTAAGCATAGTAGGAGTTGGTTATATTTCATATAAATAGCATAGGATGTATGTTTATTTCCTTATAGTGAATTAATTAAAGTTTTGTGAGTTTTGTTTAAACTTAAAGTGTGCAAACACAAACACCCTTGATTGATGGTGGCTTAGCCTTTACGCATCAAAAAACCGTAGTTTGTTCCTTGTGGTAGCGTTGCCTTTATCATTAAGCATCTAAGATCTATCTTGGTTTCTTAGTTTTGTTCGAACATTCATACATATTACACGTTTTCCGCAAACATTGTTTAATCTACCTAGATTAAATATATCAACCACCTTTATTTTATTTCATTATTTATTTTTATTATTTTCTTGAAGTTACTAACTGTAGATTGTTAACGTATTCCTGCGCTGTAAGTATTGTATATTATACTAACTCGTGACAATATTTTATTTTCTTATTTTTTATTATTCATGAACATATTATTTTTTATGCCTGATTGCAATATTTATCACCTTGTATTTATTGTTAATCAAGACCTAAATAAATGTTCTAACTAATTCAGATAATTTACCCAACCTGCTAGGTACCTTGTAATATTGTTGCTTAATAACTTGTCGTTAAAATTAGTCTGTTATGTGTTTCCTGAACCAACCTAGACTAAATATTTTTAGGGTGCTTAAAAATATTATATGATTATTCTTTTGCATAAAATATGTTGTGAATCGATATTTAGTAGAGGCCAGCAATGGGCAACATGGTTCATTATGACTGTGTTGTACGCTCACCCCCGAACTCAATCAATGGTTCATTTTGACCATCTATGGAGTCAGGATGGGGATAAGTCCATAAGTTGTCCCTACAGTTTTCAATATCCAATTAGGTTTATAAATTTTCCTCTAAAAATTTATTGGCGACTTCAAAAATATATTTTAATAAAACCCTAACAATGAGGTAGTCAAATACGCGCTCACACCGTGGTGGGGAAAATAAAATCACGCCTACAGTAGGTCACGTGATTTTTGTGCCTACAGATGTCATTTAATATGGTTGGTGCAAAATTCATGCAACTATTTACACTTTTGCTTGTATGGATTCCCCAGCGAGCAGTGAAGGAGCTAAGCAGAGGTTTTTTAACTTACTGAAGGAGCCAAGCTTGTTGTGCATTGTGCAGTTGATGTGTACATGCCATCTCATTAGATATTATGGAGTGACGATATAGTAAAAACTTGCGGAAGTATCTAAGTCTACTTTCTACAGTTTGTAAACTTGGTTGTTGTTTCTTCCAAGAAACTGCCAAAGATGAGTGTAGTTTTGAGAGTCTTAAAATTCCGAGAAGGTCCGAAATGTCGAGGAAGAGGTCTCCGATAATCCTGCAAAATACAATAAAAAACTGGCCCGGGGGTGTTCTCAGGAAAGCCCTTCCGACGCTCAAGTCAGATGTGATTGAGGTAAAGAGAGAAAGTGAGTAAATGAGAGAGATGCTCTAGTTTTTGTAGGTGAGAATTGAATACTTTTTGATTGATGAGATAACCCTTATTTATAGTGGTTGAGACTTCCAATAAATGAGAGTATTTAAGTTATACCCCACCAGGTGGTGAATCTCCTCCCTAGAGGTAGGGGCATTTTAGTAACTGCGCCATAGATGGGCCGGTCCATGAAATGGACTCAAACAACTAGCCCCACGCACAACATGCGAGATAAGACTTTATGTAGATCACATGTTGAGCGGATTTTTCGAAACTCTTTTCTCCGTTTATAAAAAAACATGATGTACTTTGTAGATCGACCATGATAGGTGGCCAAGAACTTGCTGGTTTTCTTTCTTTTTACTAGATAGGCACTTGAAAAATTGTGGCCGAGTTGAGCTACTATTGTTGTGCATTTTGCTTTTTTGACAAGCCGAGGATCGACAAACCGACTAATAGTGTCACAAATAAATCGAGGCAGCATACTATTTCGGTCAGTGAGATAAGCAACTCTAGTGAGTGGCCTTTATGATAAACCAAACTGAGAAGCTTCACATAACTGTCTGAGGGCTGACATCGTAAAAGTGTTTAACCTGAGTAGGGTCATTTTTATTATACCCAAAATAATGCACCGAGGTGCTTCAAAGCACGGACTCGGTATTTTCCCGATTCTTCTATGCTTTGAGAAATTGTTCGAAATATGGCAGAATGCAAGCCGACCATTAAAATTAAATGCTGATAGCTAAATTTCAACAATCCATGTATGGCCATGTGTCACTAGAGTATGCCACTAATCTCTTGAAGACATAAAAATTGATGGTGCTGATGATGAATGATATGATTGCACGTCCAAATGTTGAAATAGCAACCAAGAAATCCGAGCAAAGGAACAAACTAGAACAAGTTGTTAAGTCCGAAAAACTGATCAAAGTACCCGGATATGATAATTAAAATAAACACTCCTGAATATTTTAATTAACTCTTAATCTCACTCAAACCTGTCCTGGAATTAAGTTGATTCAACACTAAGTAACTTATCACTCCTGAAAATTACTCAATGGCCGAAAATAATTGAAAGCACAATTAATTTCAATAACAAGGTTTTTGTGTAAATCACTCATGCTCTTGTAAGGTAGCATGACATGACTATTTATATTATTCATGATAAAAATAAACTTGCCCTCCAAGGACTACAATAGCCGAAAATCTGCAGCCAAGTAGTTTAGGAAACACCTTAACACCTTGCATATTAATCTCTTGATTCTAGGAGAGAATAAAGGTGAACTTAAGGAAACAACCAAATCAGCCCCTAAATCCCTTTACACGCCCAACCATTTAAGGAAACAAGGAGATAAGGAAACTAAGGGATTACAACTCCATGACAACTAACAACTTGGAACACAAGGACTTTCCTAAAATACTCCAATATGGCCGAATCATCACAAGAGATTTTCGGACCTTTATTTGCTGAAATTAAATGACTTAATTAAAATAACTAAGACTCTAGAAATGGTGTCACCTCATGCTTCATTAATCGAATCATCATTCCACTTAAGCATTGACACAGATGACGAGTTTGAATTAAGCTTGAATCTGAATACTTCAAGGACTAGGAAAATAGGTTCCCCTTCATCAGTTGACTTTGAAGCTTGACCTTGACTTGTATCATTCTCCCCCTCTTCAAAAGAATTTGTCCTCAAATTTTCATCATGTAAATAAGGACTAAGATCACTAACATTGAAGGTTGCACTCACACCTCCATAATCACTTGGAAGCTCGATCTTATAAGCACTTTCATTGATAACATCAACAACTTTGAATGGACCAGCAGCTCTAGGCATGACCTTGTTCTTCCTCTTGCTTGGAAATCGTTCTTTCCTCAAATGGATCCAAACCAAGACACCAATCTGAAACTTTGGTTGCCTTCGATGCTTGTTGGCCCTTTCCTTGTATTGAGCATTCATCTTTTCAATTCTTGCTTTCACTTGCTCACAAGTCTTCTTAAATGCTTCCAATCTCTTCTTTGAATCAACATGAATTTCAGATTTGGTTAGTGACACAAAATCAATAGGAAGAAAAGGATTGATACCATTGACCACATCAAATGGAGACTTAGAAGTAGTAGAAGAATGAGATCGGTTGTAAGCAAACTCGGTGTGTGCTAGCTTCACATCCCAATCTTTTGTGTCTTGCTCATCAAGCCACGCAATAAAGCTCCAAGGGTCCTATTAGTTACTTCAGTTTGGCCATCAGTTTGAGGATGATGACTTGTACTAAAGAGTAACTTAGTTCCCACCATCTTCCATAAGCTCCTCCAAAAGTGACTAAGGAACTTAGAATCACGATCACTAACAATACTTCGAGGAATACCATGCACACGAATGTTTTCCCTAAATTACAAATCTGCAACATGCAAAGCATCATCAGTTTTATGCATAGGAACAATGTGAGCCATTTTAGAAAATCGATCCACTACCACCATAATAGCATTTTTTCCTCTTTGAGTCTTTGGCAACCCAACAATAAAATCCATACTCACACTATCCCAAGGTGAATCAGGTACGGGTAATCGAGTATAAAGGCCTTTATGAAAAGTGTTTTTAGACCTTTGACAAGTAGCACACTTACTAACCACCATATGAACATCTTTCATCATGTTGGGCCAATAAAAACTCTCATTCAAAGTGTCTAATGCACAACACCAAAATGACCAGTCACCCCACCTCTACGGACTTCTCTCACAAGCAAATCCATCACGCCACTCTTTGGAATGCACAACTTGTTTCCCTTAAAGAAATATCCTTCTTGTAACACAAACAAGCCACTAGGGTTCTTAAAGGATCCACCAAAATCAGCATCATCAACATATAAACCCTTTAAGTGTTCAAACCCCAAAACCCTTGCATCAACCATAGCTAGAAGGTAGGAACGCCTAGAAACAGCATCAACAATAATATTACTCTTACCTTCCTTGTATTTGGACGAAAAAGTGAAGGCTTGTAGGAATTCAACCCACTTGGCGTGCCTATGGTTGAGCTTTTGCTGTCCATGGATGTGTTTAAGTGCTTCATGGTCCGAATAAAGAATGAAAGGCTTGGGCCTCAAGTAATGCGACCAATGATCCAAAGCCCTCACAGTTGCATAGAATTCACGATCATAGTTGGAGTAATTGAGTTTGGCGCCACTCAATTTCTCACTAAAGTAGGCAATATGCCTCCTTTCTTGAAGCAAAATAGCCCCAACACCAAGACCACTAGCATCACAATCAATATCAAACAATTTGTTGAAATTCGGCAAGGCAAGTATAGGAGCGTTGCATAGCAACCCCTTTACTTCATCAAAAGGTTTTTGAGCATGAAAGTTCCATGAAAACTCTCCTTTCTTCATCAAATCAGCATTAGGCGCCATTATGGTCGAGAAATTCCGGATAAATCTTCGATAGAAGGAAGCTAGACCATGGAAGCTTCGGCATTCATGAGCAATTGTAGGCGCCAACCATGAAGAAATGGCCTTAACTTTTTCCGGATCCACATGAACTCCATCCCTAGACACAATATAACCAAGAAAAGCAATACTAGGAACAAGAAAATCACACTTTTTCATTTTTCCATACAACTTTTGCACTCTTAATTTTTCAAATAATGCTCTTAAATGCAGCAAATGAGACTCAACACTAGTACTATATACAAGAATATCATCTAAATAAACAACAATAAACTTGTTAAGAAAGGGACGTAGTACCTCATTTAGGAGCATTGCAAAGACCAAAGGGCATTACCATCCATTCATATAGACCTTGTTTGGTCTTGAAAGCGGTTTTCCATTCAGCTCCTTCACGAATTCTCATTTGATGGTAGCCAATCCTCAAGTCTATCTTTGAAAATATCGAAGCTCCATGTAGCTCATCAAGCATGTCCTCCAATCTAGGCATAGGAAAACGATACTTGATTGTGATGTTGTTGACGGCTCTATTATCAATACACATCCTCCAAGAGTCATCTTTCTTTGGAACAAGCAAAGCGGGAACGGCTCATGGACTCATGCTTTCTCTTACATAACCTCAGTCAATCAACTCTTCAATTTGCTTTTGTTGCTCTTTAGAAGCTACGGGATCACACCTATATGTTGGTTTCTTTGGCAAAGGTGCGCCTGGTACAAGATCAATGGCATGTTCAATGCCTCTCAAAGGTGGCAGCCCTTGAAGTAACTCTTTCGGAAACACATCACCAAACTCGTTCAAGAGTGCTGCAAGTTTCGGATCTCTAGAAGAAACATCATTAGTCAAAGCAAGTTTAATACATAAAGCATAACAATGTCCTTCCAATTCTACCTCTTTTTCGAACTCTTTAGCCGAAAGAAATAAGATTTGTTTGCTCTCAACCACCTTCTTTGGTGCCATGGAACTAGAAGACAAAGGTACCAACCGAATCCTTTTAGATCCCATCAAAAATGAATACACATTGCTTTCCCCCTCATGGATAACCTTTCGATCATATTGCCAAGGCCTACCAAGAAGAAGATGACAAGCACTCATAGGTAGAACATCACCCCCACAACTCATCTTTGTAACTTCCAATAGAAAACGAGACAAGTGCTTGCTTTTTCACAACCAAACCAGTTTTGTCATCCAACCAACTCAACTTATATTGATGAGGATGATCTCTGACAATCAAATTCAACTTCGAAACCACATTAGAAGCAACCACATTGGTGCATGAACCACTGTCAATAATCACATTACATGTAAATTCACCAATTCGACACCTAGTGTCAAACAAGTTCACTCTTTGATCATGATTAGGAGAATGATCAATTCGACACCTAGTGTGAAACAAGTTCACTCTTTGATCATAATTAGGAGAATGACCAACATGCAAAGTTCTCCTAACAACTCCAAGCATCCTAGACTCATCATCGGCATATGCAACCTCATTCTCAATTTCCGGCTCTTCCTCACTTTCGAACACATAGTCATAAGTTCTCTCCTCCTCTTCTATGGCCATGTATTGTCTCAAAGTTAGGGTTTTCCTAGTTGGACAGCTACTAGCAATATGACCCCTTCCTTGACACTTAAAACATTTTCGGTTTTCTTCCCACTTATCCTTAGAAATCACCAACTTAGGTCGTTCTCCGTTTTGTTCTCCCTTACAAGGACTATCTTTCTTTTTAAAAGGTTTAGAAGAAGAAGAAGAAGAAGGGTAAAAAGATGAAGAAGTGGCTTTGTTGCTGCCGTTTTTTCCATCATATGATTTATTTTCCTCCAATTCATGACGTTCAAAATTTAAAGCTAAACGACACACATCATCAAAAGTGCTGTAATTTGCAACATCAACCTTTCTAGCAATAGATTTATTAAGTCCAATAACAAACCTAGCAATTTTCTCTTGTTCGACTTCCTCAAAATCACAAATCAAAAACAACTTATCAACACTAGTGGAAAAAACGCTATATGTCACAATACAACCGCTGCGGTCCTTAAGAAAATTGCAGCGGTAAATCATCGAAAATTTGGGTGGGAAAAGTGGCCTAACAAACCGTTGCGATCTTCATAAAACTGCAACGGTAAACAGTTAACCGCTGCGGTTCGCTATTAACCGTTGCGGTTTTATGAACAGCAGCGGTTAATTTTGTTTTTTTTTTTCGCGTGAAATAGGCCTGGCTCCCTCTCATTCCACTGTTAACTCCCTCCTTCCTTCCTTTCAAAAAAACGACCTCTCTCCTTCGACATTCTACGCAAGAGTTCACCACCACCACTGCCACCACTAGGTTCCACCAACACCATTGGGTTCCACCTTCCCCCGACGACCACCAGCTACCGGCAACAAACCCCACCACTGCTGCGTCCTCCTCTCCAATTCGGTGGGTTTCAACGACAAACCCCACCGCTGCTGTGTCCTCCTCCGTGGCTGCACCACCTTCGCCGCACCTCCACCGTTCCTAAACACCTACATTCCTTCTCTACCTCTTCTTAGGTACCTAAAATTTCTTATCTTTTATTGTAATCTCATATTTGAAGCTTCATGTTTATAATTAATTGTACTTTTATGAATAATTGTTGATGATATTAGGTTGTATAATAGTTAAAGGGTGTAAATTTGATTGATTTGGGTTAATTATTTTATTTAAAGTAGTTAGTTTGATTTTTAGGTTAAAAAAACTTAGGCTTTGTTGTGGTTGCTATTTTTGTGGTTGTTGTTGTACTTGTAGTAGTAGTAGTAGCTATTGTTGTTGTTGTTGTTGTTGTTGTTGTTGATGTTGTTGTTGTTGTTGTTGTTGTTGTTGTTGTTGTTGTTGTTGTTGTTGTTGTTGTTGTTGTTGTTGTTGTTGTTGTTGTTGTAGTACTTACTAACTAGTTAGGTTTGAACTTTAAACGTTGTTGTTGATAATTGGTTTAGATATTTAGTTTAGTTTAGCTTAGTTTAGTTTAGTTTTGTTTTAATTGTTAATTTATACTAAAATTAACTTTGAAACTTTGTTGTTGATTATTGAAGCTAGCTAGTGACGGAGTGCTGAGCTCGATTTCCCTATTCACAACCTTGATATTGGTATGTTATCACTCATATTAAACTTTCTTTCATAGTAAATTGGTTTATATATATGTGCAAATGTGTATATATCTATCGTTGAAATGAGATTAGATGTAAAATGTTTTGTTGTTTTTAAAAACCTATGTTTGCATCATCATATCATATGCCTAGATACCCGTTCGAGACTTACTCATTAGGAGTAAGTCTTGAATAGTCCCCTTTGGGGATCGTTCTTAGATGTTTAATCTCACTTAGGTGGTGAATGTATGTCTTTAGTTCGATTCTAGAGGAAAATCTTGGCTCGTCGTTTCCCTACTTTTGTTCTCTGGGTACATATGTAGATATAAATAACTATATATCTACATCGTGTACTTGAAGAAATGTAGGGAAATGCTGCTGGATTTTCCGTAGATTCGAACTGAAGGCAATACATTCACTAGTGAGATTAGACATCTAAGGATGGGTTAGGTTGGAGTGATAAGGACCCTTGGAAATCATGCCTAATTTCATTAAATATATATCGTGTATAAATTCTAATAATGTAGTGAAGTTCGTCATTGACATGGGGTACTTGTTGCTTGTGCTGAATTAGAGCTAGGTTTGGTTGAAATGAATCGTGCATGGATGTATGGTAGTCGTGA
The DNA here is from genome assembly GCA_947648045.1 of Beta corolliflora. Taxonomy (NCBI): domain Eukaryota; kingdom Viridiplantae; phylum Streptophyta; class Magnoliopsida; order Caryophyllales; family Amaranthaceae; genus Beta; species Beta corolliflora. The sequence continues at coordinate 85,011 of CANSZD010000175.1, forward strand.
CACGCGTGAATTCGTGGATGGGGTCTTTGAATTTTGTGATGCTGCATGAAGTCATCAGGCTGCAAAGGGAACCGAGCGGTTTTATTGTCCTTGTGTTGATTGTGGTAATGTGAGCATCGTTAGTAGCATTGAGTCGCTTAGGGAGCATATCTTTCGTCGCGGGTTTAGACAAGACTACTATGTATGGGTTTGGCACGGTGAGGAGGGTATATATGATGGTCGGAATGCCATTGTTAACGATGTGCATGAAGAAGGTGAGTTTGATGTCATTGAGAATGACAACATCGAGGATGAATATGAGGATATTGAAGTAGAAGATGATGATGATGAAGGGGATCATATCGAGGAGATGATGGCAAGGGTAGATCATTCTGGCAAACGGCCTCCTATTTTTGAGTGCATGGACGAGGCATCTCGGAAACCGTTGTATCCCGGTTGTACGAGGTACACCAAGCTGACGGCCGTGATAACACTCTTTAATATCAAGACGAAAGCCGGTATAAGTGACTCTTGTTTCACTTCCTTGTTGCAAGCATTTGGTGATATGTTGCCGGACGACCATGAACTACCCAAGTCGAACTACTATGCTAAGAAACTGATGTGTCCCTTCGGTTTAGAGTATCAGAGGATACATGCTTGTCCAAATGATTGTGTGCTATATCGAAATGAATATGAAAATATGGATGAGTGTCCTCGATGTGGGAAGTCGCGTTACAGGCGCGCAGGGGTTTGTGATAAGAAAGGTCCTGCAGCAAAGGTGATGTGGTATCTTCCAATTATACCACGATTCAAGTGCATGTTTTAATCAAAAAAAATGCTAAGAACTTGCGGTGGCATGCAGAACGAAGGAAAAAGGACGGTGTTCTCAAACATCCGGCTGATTCTCCTGAGTGGAAAGGTATCAACCATTGTCATAAGACCTTTGGTGCCGGATTGGCCTATGCACGGATGGAATGAACCAATTTGGCAATCTTAGTTCTCAACATAGTACGCGGCCGGTTCTTCTAGTTATATACAATTTGCCTCCTTGGTTGTGCATGAAACGCAAATACATCATGTTGTCGATTCTTATTTCAGGCAATAAAAACACTGGAAACGACATATATGTCTACCTCCGACCACTTGTTGATGATTTGAGAAAAATGTGGGATGAAGGAGTTTTTGTGTATGACGCACATGCTGATGAGGTATTCACATTGCGTGCCATGCTTTTATTCACTCTTAATGACTACCCTGCTTATGGGAACTTATCCGGGTACAAGAACCAAGGGAAGAAAGCATGCCCGATTTGCCTAGACGACACAGCATCTAAATACATTACTACTTGTCACAAAGATGTTTATATGCGGACCCGATGGTTCCTTCGATGCGACCATCCTTATCGTAATAAGAAGAAGGCATTCGATGGAACAGTTGAGGAAGGGGTTGCTCGTAGACCATTGACTGGTATTGAGGTTTATGATCAAGTCAAGGGTATTGAAACGATATTTGGCAAAGGAGCGAGTGTTGGTGATAAGGGACTTTGGAAAAAGTAGTCTATTCTGTGGAGACTTCCATATTGGAGAGATCTAGAGGTTAGACATTGTCTCGACGTCATGCACATAAAGAAAAATGTATGAGACGCCATTCTGGGGACACTTATGAATATTCCACATAAGACAAAAGATAGCAAAGGGGTGCGACTGTATCTGGAAAATGAGGGGCTTCGACCAGGACTATGGGCTCAAAAGAGGGACACTAAGAAAAGAAAGAAAAAAAGAGAAAGTGTCTAGAAAAGGAACAAGAAGAAGGGTCGCCTGCAGGAATTGAAAGAAAAGGAAAGAAAACGGTGAAGGATGATGATAGGAACTATTTACCTCCGGCTTGCTACAATCTATCTAGAGCTGAGAAGCGTCTTTTTTGCGAGTGTTTGTACAACATTAAGGTTCCATCAGAGTACTCATCGAACATGAAAAGATTTGTTACCTTTGACGGTGAGTTGAAATTATCGAGCATGAAGTCTCATGATTGTCATGTAATGATGCAAGTATTCTTACCGATTGCAATTCGAGGGATATTGCCGAAACACGTGAGACATACCACAACAGAGCAGTGTTCTTTTTTCAATACTATATGTAGCAAAACGTTACACCCCTCGAAGCTTGATGCTCTGCAGGCTAGCGTGATACAGACTTTGTGCAAGTTTGAGATGTACTTCCCACCTGCTTTCTTCGACATTATGGTCCATTTGGTTGTACATCTAGTTCGAGAAATTAAGCTATGTGGTCCGGTGTTTTTGAGGTCGTGTTATCCCTTTGAGAGACATATGGGCTCTTTCAAAGATAAAGTAAGGAATCCAGCGCAACCAGAGCGAAGTATAATTCAGGGGATTGTGAGTGAAGAGGTCGGTAATTTTGTGGCTGAGTTCTTAACTAATGTTGATCCTATTGGACTTCCTACATCTCAACACGAGGGCAAACTCGCGGGTAAAGGTACACTTGGCTCCAAAATGATAGTACCTCCTGTTGAAAGGCGCATACAAGCACACTTATTTGTATTGCAGCATATGGTACATGTGCATCCGTACTTGGATGAGCATTTGGAGGAGTTGCGTGACAAGAATCCAGGTAAAGGGACTAGAGCATTAATGCAGTTGCATAATAAGACGTTTATTGATTGGTTCCATAACTGAATAATGCGTGAAGTAGATTCCAATGTTTCTAAAACTCTGAAGTGGCTAGCATTTGGTCCTCGAGAAGCCGTGCACTCCTATGAGGGTTATGATGTTAACGGATATACTTATTGGACAGATCGTCAAGATCAAAAGTCGATATCTCTCCAGAATAGTGGTGTTTCAGTAGAGGCATCATCTACACAGTATGCAAGTGCCAAAGACAAGTCTCCTATTGATGCTAGATTGTTATACTATGGACGAGTTCAAGATATATGGGAGCTTGACTACTCTGGTTTCACGGTCTGCTTATTTCGATGCAAGTGGGTTGAGTATAACCGGCGTTACATAAGAAAAGATGACCCTTGTGGATTTACTCTTGTAGACTTGGGTCGGTTGCGTGATAGTGAAGAGCCATTCGTGCTTGCATCACAAGTTAAGCAAGTATTCTACGTCACTGACCCTTCTGATAACAAATGGTCAATTGTTGTTCCGGGAAAAATAAGTATACTCGGAGTTGGTGATGTTGAGGATGAGGAGGAGTATGATGTGTTTGAAGACACCCCGCCTTTCACCATCCCCAACTCCGATGTCGCTGATGTGGAGTTAGCGACAAGTTACATGCGTGCAGATCACGGGGAAGGGATAATGGTTGATACTTCAAATGAAGCTGGCAAAAGTAAACAATATGCTCGACTTCTTTGGTTCCAATTCCGGCTTTCGACTTTATAAGGTCATTTTACTTTATATTTCACTTTTAGCCGCATGTAGTGTCATGTATAGTTCTTATTACTGTATATATATGTATTTTAATCAACTAAACTCGCGTCACATGTATTGAAACCCATTTTGGGTAAATGAATGTCATTTCGGGCAAATTTCGGCTTTTCAAACTCAAATAACTTAATTTCTCGCTTTTTGCCACATGTTAGGTCATGTATAGTTCTTATTAGTATATATATATGTATTACAATCAACTAAACTCGCTTCACATGTATTGAAACCCATTTTGGGTAAGTGAATGTCATTTCGGGCCAATTTCGGCTTTTCAACCTCAATTAACTTAATTTCTCGCTTTTAGCCGAATGTTAGCTCATGTATAGTTCTTATTAGTATATATATATGTATTACAATCAACTCCCATTTTGGGTAAGTGAATGTCATTTCGGGCCAATTTCGGCTTTTCAACCTCAATTAACTTAATTTCTCGCTTTTAGCCGCATGTTAGGTCATGTATAGTTCTTATTAGTATATATATATATATATATATATATATATATATATATATATATATATATATATATATATATATATATATATATATGTATTACAATCAACTAAACTCGCTTCACATGTATTGAAACCCATTTTGGGTAAGTGAATGTCATTTCGGGCCAATCTCGGTCATTCAACCTCAATTAACCTAATTTCTCGCTTTTAGCCGCATGTTAGGTCATGTATAGTTCTTATTAGTATATATATATGTATTACCATCAATTAAACTCGCTTCACATGTATTGAAACCCATTTTGGGTAAGTGAATGTCATTTCGGGCCTATTAGAGTCACTTAAAGTCGGATCACCGAATTGGGTAGATGAATGTCGTTTAGGGTGTAATTATGGATTGTTTTGGGGAGGGGAGGGGACTGTGTAAGGGGTGTTGTGCAAGCGGGGTGGGACGGTGAAGGGGGCGTGTGCGGGGCGTGAAAGGGGGCATGTGCGGGGGAGGTGGGGGGGGAGTGCGGTTCGGGGGGAGTGTGCAAGGGGGGCTGTGCGGGGGCGGTGAAGGGGTGGGGAGAGTGCGGTGGGTGGGGGGCGTGCGGGGGTGGGAGTGAAGGGGGGGAGTGTGCGGGGGGCGTGAAGGGAGGGGGGGCAGTGGGGGGCAGTGAAGGGTGGGGGAAGTGTGCGGTTAAGGGGGGGAGTGTGCGGCGAGGGTGGGGCATGTGCGGGGGGGTAGTGAAAGGGTGAGGGGAGTGCAGGGGTGGGGCGGTTCGGGGGGAGTGTGCAGCGAGGATGGGGATGTGCAGGGGGGCGTCAAGGGGCGCAGTGAAGGGGGTGGGGAGCGGTGCGGGGGTGGGGGCGGTGCGGGGCCGGTGTGCGGGGGGCGTGTGCGGGGGTGGGGGTTGTGCGGGTGGGGGGCGGTGAAGGGGGTGGGGGCTATGTGGGGGGAGTGTGCGGTTCTAATCATATTTTTGCTTAATCTTACGCGTTTCTAATATCGTTTTTTAAAATTTCAGGAGTTTCAAACATGGTCCATGATGATGTGATTGTGGAGGAAGAAACCGATGGTGATTATGATAAGTAAGTGGATGATGATGATGAGTATGATGTGGAGAAGGAGAACGATAAAGGTGATCCGGAAGACATAGCGCATGATGAGGAGAAGCGCTTGCGTGATAGGGAGCTTCACTTGGCTGAAATAAATGAGGAGCTAGCCGATAAGGCTCCCCCCATTGACAACAATGCTAGGGAAGATTATCCTTGTATTTCATCCGTCATTGTGCCACAATAAAATGCGGGGAAAGAGGTTTTTAGTACCAAAACTCCAAGTAAAGTTGCAACAAAGAAGCGGAAAGGAAGGGGTGCGACCAAGGGATTGAATTATAACACCCCTATGACCCTCGAGTATGATGATATGGGGCAACCTTGGGGTCAATGGCGTAAAAAGTATGGGCAACATTTAGGGTTATGTGTGCGCAAACTGAGCATTTTGGTGGGGTGGAAAGATGTGCCTGATGCAATGAAGAAATCATTATGGGAAGACACTTGTGTAAGTTTATTTTTTTAACTGAATTACTTTTATTTCCTGTATTTAGGGGCATGTTAGGTCATATATAGTTCCAATAGGTACATATATAACTATAAGAGTCAATTAAACTCCACTTATATGCTTTGAAACACATATTGGGTAAATGAAGGCCATTTTGGGCCGATTTTGGCCTTTACACTCCAATTCACTTAGTTTTTTGCATTTAGCCGCATGTTAGGTCATATATAGTTCCAATAGGTACATATATAACTATAAGAGTCAATAATCTCGACTTATATGCTTTGAAACATATATTGGGTAAATAAAGGCCATTTCGGGCCGATTTTGGCCTTTACACTCCAATTCACTTAGTTTTTTGCATTTAGCCGCATGTTAGGTCATATATAGTTCCAATAGGTACATATATAACTATAAGAGTCAATTAAACTCCACTTATATGCTTTGAAACATATTTTGGGTAACTATTTGTTTGTTTCTTTCTTTTTTATAGAATACGTTCCATATTACTCCTAATGAGGCAAAAAGGCGGCGTTTCTATCCGCGGTGGCCGAAAGATTTAGAGCTTTCAAAAGCAAACTAGTGAGTGGGTGGATCACGAAACGGAGAAAGAGGACTATAAAGAGGAGGAAATTTCAAAAATCAAAGCAAAATGAAGGTGAGACGGACAAGGAGGCCGAAAAAGAAACAGAAAAGGAAGGGGGAGAGGAAGATACATTTCAACTGGATTCTTTGCCTCATCAGATTTGGGGACATATAAAACCAGAAGATTGGGAGGCATTTGTTGCCCAAAATACTACGCCGGAGATGGTGGTAAGTATTGCACTTTAAACTATATATATTCGACTTTGCATGTTCACTTTCAATACAATTACATGTGTTTTCTAATTGCCCACGTGAATTTATAGGCTAAGCGTGAGAAACATTCACACAGTGCAAGACAGAGGAATGACTACCATCATATGGGTTCCGAAACTTATGGGAGCGCGAGAAAGTTGTGGATTGACGAGAAATTTTGCCGTCTTCTAGCTCTAAGGCCGCGGCGTCTGTCAAAGTTGATCGTGTCGCTGATTGGTGGTGGTCCTTGCATAGGCGTGATATCAACAATCAAATGACCATTTCAGATCCGGAAACCTTGAAGATAGCCAATGCCGTTGTAAGTACATGCACTACCAATCCCCCACCCCCCCGCACACTCCCCCCCCCCCGCACTGCCCCCCACCGCCCACACCCCTAACAATCCCCGCACCCCCGCACACTCCCCACGCCTTGCTCCCCCGCACACTGCCCCCCACCGCACACCGCCCCCTGTACACTCCCACCCCACCGCACACTCCCCGGCTCACCGCCCCCAAAGACACTCCCCCGCACACATCCCCCACTCCCCGCACAACCCCCACCCTCGCACACCGCCCCTCCACTCCCCGCACGGCCCCACCCTCTGCACACATCCCCCCACTCCCCGCACCCCCCGCACGCCGTACACCGCCCCCACCCCGCTGCCCCCGCACACTGCCCCCACCCCCTTGCACACTCCCCCCCCCCTCCCTCCACCCTTGCAGGCTGCTGCCCAACCCCCGCCGCCGCCACCTATGATGTTGATTTTTTTATTTTTTAACTTACCGTTGTTAATTTCTCTATAGATGGGGCTCAAGCAAAAAGAGGTTAGCGGCGAGTTAACTTTATGAGACTTTGGGAAAGGACCACAGTGGACGTTTGAGGGGTTTTGGTGGTATTCGTCTAGGTGTGACAAAATCGTATTCTAACGATTACTCTATAGGAACAAAATCACGCTCTCAACCACATGATATGGAAGCTATGACACAAGCTATTCGGGAGAAGCTTACGGAGGAAATTACGGAGAAAGTCACGGAGAAAGTGACGGAGAAACTCACGGAGAAACTCACGGAGAGTTTCAACGCGGTCCTCTCACAGTTTGCTTTACCGGCGATACATCAACCTAAACTGGATCGTCTTTTGGAGGACAAAGCTAGCCATCCTAATACACAAAAATCCCCACCATCTATACTTGAGTTAGAGGTAACTATTATCCTTATAATCTTTAAAACTAAGTAACATGTTATATTCAGTAATTACATGTTCTTAACCTCAATTTCATTTACTTTTTGAAGGAAGAAACGCTTTGCCAGCTTTTACTAGATATAAAAGATGAGGGTTTGATTGTGGTGGCTGTAGGAAATGCACAACCGCGAAGTGAACGAGCAATAGTCCATCATGAGCCTGTGGACAATGAGCACTTGGCGGTTAGTGTACTCACCATTACTCCTGGTTAACAAGACTTTGCTCTTCCGCTGCCTAAACCGTCAATTGATATAAATGTCTGGACCGACGCTCGTGGTGGTTATGTGTTGTGGCCATCGGCATGGGTGAGGTTTTCAGACGAGGTAAATTGAAGCAACTTAAATCCATATTCATAATGATTTGTTTCATACCTACCTACTAACTAAGTTGAATGTTTTTACTGTTGAATTATTAGGTTTTGGAGAGAATAAACAAGCCTAAGGAAAGCAAGGCGGACTGACCTCCTCTAGAAAAGGCGAAGAAGGGTTCAGAGAAGAAGGGTTCAAGCGGGCCAAAGAAGGCCATTTTGGGTAAGGGAATGCAAGATTCAAGTCACCAAGAAAAACCAACTACATATACTTGGATCGAGAAACCAAAGATCGAGTGTCTCACTAAGGCATGCATATGGCTACATGCAAATGCACGTGATATGCCGGATGATGCACCTCTCGAGGTGAATTTGGGTACCACGTAATTCAACTACTTTCAGGATACATCGACATGGGTGTCTATGGGTGATTTGAAAGAGTTCCTTTGCGGAGAGATGTTGAATGTTTCCTTGATTCAAGTCTTCATGAGGTAAAACATTTGTACTTTTGAAGTAAATATAAATGCTTTGCAATATACAATTATATATTTATGTTACGAAGTTGGTTGTGCTTTAAAGATTACTCCAAGATGATCGTTGTGGGCGCAAGAGCATACAAGAGCAATTTGGGTGGTTATGTCCAAATTTCACCCGAGCCGACAATTGTTTGCAAAACACAAACGAGGTGAAGGAGTATATTTGGCTATGTATCAAAACATCTCTACGTGCACAACATAAGTTCATACTTGCCCCTTGTTTTGAAAAGTATAGTTCTTAACCTTGTATCTATTTTTACCACTATAATTATCATTATATATACAATAGAAGTACTCACATGATTGCTTCCTAACTTTTTGGGCACGGGAAAAATACCTGAATGGAAAGCAATGAAGGTAATACATATTAGTTAAGCTACGTACTTCTTTCTTTTAGCAAAAAACAACCATGTATGTTAATTACATGTTTTTTTATGTAACTCTATGATTAGTGTGCTCAGCAACCAGGGGGAACCGAGTGTGGCAACTATGTGTTGAGGTTCATGTTCGATATAGCCTCAAGTTGCAAGGAAGTCAGGGATATTGAGAAGGTATATACATATATAACTAATATACGTAGCTTAATTTAAAGTCGATTTTGGCCTCTTAAGCTCAATTTCTTATGTTTCCCGCATTTAACAACATGTTAGGTCATCTACACTTCTAACAAGTACATACATAACTATTAGAATCAATTAAACTCCACTCATATGCGTTGAAACCCATTTTGGGTAAATGTATGTCATTTAGGGCCGATTTTATCCTTTAAAGCTCAATTCACTTAGTTTTGTTTTCTTTCCTCCTTTAGCCGCATGTTAAGTCTTATATAGTTCCAATAGGTACAAATATAACTATAAGAGTCAATTAAACTCCACTCATATGCTTTGAAACCCATTTTGGGTAAATGAAGGCCATTTCGGGTCGATTTTGGCCTTCGAAGCTCATTTCACTTAGTTTCCCGCATTTAGCCACATGTTAGGTCATATATAGTTCCAATAGGTACATATATAACTATAAGAGTCAATTAAAGTTCACTCATATGCTTTGAATCCCATTTTGGGTAAATGAAGGCCGTTTCGGGCCGATGATGGCCTTCGAACCTCATTTCACACTTAATTCCCCGCATTTAGCCACATGTTAAGTCATATTTAGTTCCAATAGGTACATATATAACTATAAGAGTAAATTAAAGTTCACTCATATGCTTTGAAACCCATTTTGGGTGAATGAAGGCCGTTTCGGGCCGATATTGGCCTTCGAAGCTCATTTCACTTAGTTTCCCGCATTTAGCCACATGTTAGGTCATATATAGTTCTAATAGGTACATGTATAACTATAAGAGTCAATTAAAGTTCACTCATATGCTTTGAAACCCATTTTGCGTAAATGAAGGCCGTTTCGGGCCGATGTTGGCCTTCGATGCTTATTTCACTTAATTTCCCGCATTTAGCCACATATTAGGTCATATATAGTTCCAATAGGTACATATATAACTATAAGAGTCAATTAAAGTTCACTCATATGCTTTGTAACCCATTTTGGGTAAAGGAAGGTCGTTTCGGGCCGATTTTGGCCTTCGAAGTTCAATTCACTTAGTTTTTTGCATTTAGCCGCATGTTAGGTCACAAATAGTTCCAATAGGTACATA